>JAMFTG010001577.1:7500-53969 GCA_023974075.1 Chaenocephalus aceratus
TGTTCACTACAAGTCATGGTTTATTGTTGGACGGACAGAATAATTTACATTTCTTTACTATATGTTCAATCTGAATTTACTTTAAAATAAAAACATCTATATTGATTCTGACTGTTCTACATCCAACTCAACTAATTAACCTGCATATTAGCAGTATATTGGCTCTTATTAGTCGTTAGAAAACACGTATTCATGCCTTATTCTACACGACCGTATTCTAGGCCATGAGTTAAGAGTTTTTCCCTCTAATCAGTGCTGATTTATTGTAATTAAGGAAGTTGTTGTCCATGAGTTTTGGTCTCAAATGCTCGATAAGCCTAATACTACAAGACTAGTACATCTCCCATAATAACACCTGACACATACGGTCTATTCTGATGTAACAAGACACGAAACCACGAGGGTTATTGTGTCAAAATAACTCAATATTAGGTAACTCAGAATATGTTCCCTATTTCAAAGTGAAGTCACAACCAATACGCTATCGTTTGACTCTAATATGCATGTTGTTATGTATCTGCTTTACTTGCTTGAGCACCAGGAAAAGCACGATATCAATAAGATGTATTATTATGTGTATTCTGGCACGAACGAACCCCCCCGAAGGAACCGCATGTCGAGAGTTAAACACGAGGAAAGGCACCTGGCTGAACTGTAGGTGCGTTTAGCGCTCCGTCGCTCTGACCTTCAGCGTCTCCGTGTCGCTGCTGTGAAGTCGAGCTCCGGCGACCTTGGGTTGCTGTTTCTTCACACAGGACTCGCGGCCCACCGACGCTTATCTCTCTCTGGGCCGATAGCGCCTTTTCCTCCGCTCTCATCTTGATGTGGAAAAGTCAGCTTTGCTCATATCGCTAGATGCAGTGAGAAAGATTATCACTTGGCAGGCGTGCGTGTGTGGTCTGTGTGCGTGTGTGTGTGTGCGTGTGTGTGTGCGTGTGTGTGTCTGTGTGTGTGTGTGTGCGTGTGTGTGTGTGCGTGTGTGTGTTTGTGTCTGTGTGCGTGTGTGTTGTGTGCGTGTGTGTGTGCGTGTGTGTGTCTGTGTGCGTGTGCGTGTCTGTGTGTGTGTGCGTGTGTGTGTGTCTGTGTGTGTGTATGTGTCTGTGTCATTCAAGCTCGGGAGGGTGTGTGTTATGTGTGGCGCGAGCGAGTGAGATAAACCGCGCACACCGGTTACGTGTATTGTTGTTTGTTGTTGTTAGATCTGGTGCTAGCTAGCTGCGCTAACGGATATAAGGAGCTGTTTCAACAACAAGGTGGAGGAGAGTCCTCTCCAGTCAGACTGAGAGGCTGATAACTACAGCTCAGGTGAGGTAAAGGACTCTGAGTGTTAGATAGTTAACTTAGTCTAAGTTATATATATGTGGGTCTCAAACGGTTTGGTCACCATTTATGTAAACACATATTTCCATTTGAAGGGGGAGTGATTAGTAGTAATTAGTAAAATTGCATGAATAATAAAAAAAACGTTAACTAGGTGAAAAAAGGTAAGATAAACAATTAAAACTTGTTGAGAGCTAAAACTAGTCTTTGCTGCTGCCTCAAAGAGGAGCAGGGGAAGAGGGGGGATACAGGTGAGGCTGGTTCAGGAGCACAGACCACTCACAACTATAAATGAACCAAAAACAAATAAATAAACAAGTTTCAATGTTTTTTCATATTGGATATGGGATGTTATTGGTTATGGCCATGTTATTATGATTGTATGATTATTTAAATGTATACAGTTATGTTTCATATGGGTGTAGTCTCTTTATTTCCCCCTCAAAATGCACCAGATTGATGCATTTAAGTCCAACATTAAAAAAAAAATCTTACCAGGGGAGCATGCCCCCGGACCCCCCTATAGGATTTGAGGTCCACCCCCGCTTAAAATATGTTCACATAGGTCCCTAAATAGATTTGCAATTTTTTTTAAATAGTAACCCATGTCCATATGTTTATTTTGGGGTAGTAGATTTAGAGCGCTATCATTATGGGCAGCAACGCTGTAAAATTGACAAATAAATCCAGCAAAATGGCACAAAAAACTGGTAGTGGCCTGGCTGGGTGTATAATTCCCGGCCTGACTTATTGTCCCAGTCCGGCCCTGTGTGTGTGTGCGTGTGTGTGTGTGCGCGTGCGTGTGTGTGTGTGTGTGTGTGACTGTAAACACACAGAAAGAACATCACATGTTAAATTGCCGCTGAGGAGTAATGGCCCCCTAATTGTTTTTCAAAGCTTTCACATTTGAAGCAAAGTGCTATGATGACCCGGCTTGCTCTCGAGCTTCCTCCAGAAACCTGAACAATGTTCTAAATGCAAAATAAAACGTGAAGTGCGTCATTAGGACTCTGAGAGCTTTGTTGTTATTGTTCCTGATCAATAAGCAGTTAGTCAGAGACCTTCACGAGGCATTCACTCCACAATCTGAAATCACTCGCATCATTTTGTGAGTTTCCATAATTGCATTTTTAAAAGCTACGTTCCCAAAATGAACCAAACCACCAGCGGATTCTAAAGTGGCTCCGTCTCTTAACTTTGAAAGCACTTAGTTTGAAGCTCCACGTGTCGCTTTGTTGAAGACACGCGCACAGTATTCTGGGAGCACGGCTTCTGTCTGCTTCTCTCCTAACGCCTACAGAGGGTCCTGCTTTGGGGGTTCATGTCCTGTAGTGTCTGCACAGGTTTCTGTGAGCGGTCTGCAGAGTCTACATCAACACTTATATGTAAGGGATAATGTGCTGCGACGCGTTCATTATGGGGAAAAGAACACCGACAGGCTGATCAGGAGCCCGACGCGAAGCGGAGGGATCTAGATCGGCATGAAGGTGTTATTATCCCGCTTATCACACGGCCACATTCTCAACAAAGTAACGTTATGACTCCCAATATTAATTGAAATGCTTTTATGGATTTAGAAAATGATTTTATTGATTTAAGAAATAGTTGTATGTATTGATTTAAATTGACATGCATCCGCGAAGAAAAATAGTCCGTTGTTACCGTTTGAACTCACGTAGCAACGGCAGGAACTGCTTCGATAGCGCTTTTGAGGAGCTTTCTGATTACAGATTTGAAACACATCGCTGCTTGCTTTAAAAGTAGCACAATTCATGATTCAACCTTGGAAAGTATCTCGATGTCCCTGCCCTAATGCCAAAGAACTGCACACTGTATGTTTTGCCGTTTGATGTCTATGTCTGGACCGCTGCGTAAAAAGGAGGGTTTCTGCCCGTTACTTCCCGCTGTTTTCTTGTCCCTCTTGTCTTTTTCTTTTCTTCACTGGGGACTCATCAGCCACTAACCATTCCTCCAAATTACTGTGCTCTCCAAATATATTAAAATGAATGTTAAAATCCTCCATGTTGCTATCGCACGACAGCGGAAAACTAAAGACAATCAGACAGTTTGCTGTTTTTCAAACTGTTACATTTGAAAAACAGTTGGAGCGTCTCTTGTCAGTTTGAAAAGCCAACGGTAGGACCTGCTTGCGTTTTTGAGGAGCTTTTGATTACAGATTTGAAAACATCGCTCCTTGCTTTAAAAGTAGCACAATTCATGATGTCAAACCTTGGAAAGTATCTAGATACCCTGCCCTAATGCCAAAGTAACTGGCAAGTGAATATGTGTCGCCGTTGATGTCTATGTCTGGACCGCTGCGTGAAAAGGAGGTTTCTGCCCGTTACTTCTGCGCTGTTTTTCTTGTCCCAGTTCAACTGTATACAGTTCAATCGACCGGACTTCTTTCTGAAGATGTGAGCGTCCTTAACAACGGTCAATACGTCCTTGACAGCGGTCTGTCTGTTCGGTATTAACAACGTGTCACGTGTTCTGAATTGACCAATCAGAATCGAGTATTCAACTAAGCCATGTAATAAATATATATATATTAGGGCTGTCAAGTTAGCGCGTTAATAACGAGTTAACGCAAACAAATAATTAACGCCAATTACTTTAACGCATGTGTATTTTTTTGTCCTCGGCCGCCCCGTAGCTTCAGAGCGCATCGAGTTTAAAATACCGTCTACAAGCTGATTCTGACAGCCCCGCTTGTGGCAGACCACACTTCCACGCTCACCGGCACGCCCCGACTGGCCACCGGGAGGACCGGGAGGGTGTGCGTGTGTGCGTGTTTGTGTGTGTGTGTGGTGTGTGTGTGTGTGTGTTTGTGTGTGGCCCGAGCGAGCGAGAGAGATATGTATTGTTGTTGTTAGCATCTGGTGCTAGCTAGCGGCGCTAACGGATAGAAGGAGCTGCTTCAATGAAAACAGAGCAGCGACATTTCGCCACAACTGCGCCGAGCACTTGACTTGATGCAGGAAGCAGACAGCGGGACATTGTAGGAGAAGTCAGCACACTCAGCAGCACACTCAGCAGCACACTCAGCTCAGATAGCGCAACATGATTGCAGCGTCCAGGCAGCTCCCGTTCGAGCATAGCCTTGAGCTGCACATAGCTCCAACGATCCATCACACACACACACACACACACACACACACACACACACACACACACACACACACACACACACACACACACACACACACACACACACACACACACACACACACACACACACATTTGTATTGTATTATTGTATGAGAGAGGTTCCAGGTTGTTGTTTTAATATTCATGGAATATTTGTCATTGTTCAAATGATAATAAACATTAGCATAAAGCATGTGTGTCCACTCACATGTTGATAAGAGTATTACAAACTTGAAAAATATCCGTCTAAGGAACATTTAGAACAGATCAAAAATGTGCGATTAATCTCGATGAACTATTGTAATCGACTGACAGCCCTAATATATATATTTAATCATCCTAACGTTACAGTCGCTGAACGTCTCCTCTGTTTATGTGTCACATAATCAGTAGACGACACGTGCATGTGCTTTATTGCTTTGCATGTATTTATATCTAATAGTTCCATTTGATTGGACCTCAGACGTCGTGAGTAAACAACATCTGATCAGCTGTTGTGAGTAAACAACATCTGATCAGCTGTGTGAGTAAACAACATCTGATCAGCTGTTTTTATGCACGGAGCCACAGTTGAAGCCCTCTGAAGACCAGGATGTGAAAAGGGATCAGACGAAGGATTCGAGACGTCCATATATCAATTTCCTGGATTTGCAGTGTTCTTCCTGCGGCTGGTGCAAAACAAGTCCTCGCGATTCCACGGGAAGCACGCGAGCCCCCGCGGGAGCCGAATTAAAGGTTCCAGAGAAAATCTTGATTGATCCCGTTTAAATATCAATCACCCTGAAAGCGAAACACATCAATACCGCAACACACATGCCGGTGAAGGGAACGTAGTTCAATAGATATTCGACAGGCTGAGGATGGAGAGGATCTACCGGAGTGGAACGAACATGCAGCAGCTCTGAGGATACGAGTGATCGAGCTGTCACTCCAACATCCCGCACGATGTAGGGGAAATAAACGTGCTTTTTGGCATCTGTTGTATTATGTAAATATAGTTTGTCATGTGAAATAACAAGAACTGGCTTTACCAAAATTAAATCTTATTATTCAGTTTCTTATTCCACACAAATACGGAACAAGAATAAATAAAATATTCATTATAAAATGGCATTACAGACTTTGTGTTTTCACTAAATGCCGAGTTGGAGTGGAGCAATGTTTTTAATATTTCTGACAATTACTATTCACCCCCCCCCCCCCCCCCACGGCTTAACGCGGATCCTGCTTGTGTGTACTTGCAAAATGATGACATTTTAACAATGTTTTGAGTCTACAAGGTGTACGTACATCCCGTCTGTTGCCGTCTGTGGAGCGTATCAAATAATATTCATAAGTTCCCCAAAAACAATCTGCATTCTCTGCGATTTAAATAATAGAAAAACAATCCTGGAGTCACACGGCGCCTCGCTTCCACCGGGGGAACGAGCAGCAACATAACGTCCTTTCTGCTGCCTGACACTAATATCTGTGTGTGTGTGTGTGTGTGTGTGGTGTGTGTGTGTGTGTGTGTGTGTGTGTGTGCGTGTGTGTGTATGTGTGTGCGTGTGTGTGTGTATGCGTGTGTGTGTGTGGGGGGGGGTGGTGGTGTGTGTGTGTGTGTGTGTTTGTGGGTGTGCATGCGTGTGTGTGTCTGTGTGTGTGTGTGTATGCGTGTGTGTGTATGTGTGTGTGTGTATGTGTGTGTATGCGCGTGTGTGTGTATGGTGTGTCTGTGTGTGTATGTGTGTGTGTATGCGTGTGTATGTGTGTGTGTGTGGTGTGTGTGTGTGTGTATGCGCGCATGTGTGTGTGTATGTATGTGTGTGTGTATGCGTGTGTGTGGTATGCGTGTGTGTGTGTGGTGTGGTGTGTGTGTGTGTAAAAATACATATTTGCCAATTATAGTTCAAACGATGATTTGTGAAATCTGATGACGAGTGTGTTTTTGTGTTTGCAGTGTCTCTGTCTCCAGTCTGTCTTTGAAGGAAGAACCACACTTTGAAGCACACACGCTTTGTCACATCGTCTCTGATGATTTGGTTTCTCATCATATTTGAGATATTTGTCTGATCAGCTTTTTCAATTGCACACGCCCTCTCTCGTGTTCGTCTCGACACACAGCCGTATCAACAGACCAATCAGACGATAGCCATCACTTCAAGAAAAGCCTCGTGCATCTTTCGGCTTTGGACTTTGAAAAGCTTTTCACATAACCGTCTCGTCTTCCCCGTTGTTCCTCATCTGGATATCTTCGCATGCGTCACGGGCAGAAGACAGAAGGGAGAGAGATGTTTGCAGTGTTTGGATTTATATGTAGAGCCACTTCAAAACAAGTAAGACACCATTTATCATCATCCAAGGGCGACCGCAAGGGCGTGTCCGTCCCAAGTTAGTAAACACGATTTATTATTTCTCACGAGGAACTATTGGTCATTTATTTACAAGCAGAGTTCATTAATGTTGTCCTATCTTTATCCACAGAGTCATATTAATGTTCATCATCAATCCCGACCCGTCTTTGCAGACAGGAGTATTTGTAAGAGACGGAATAAAATGTTCCTTTTGTTATTAGTAGAACAGAGGCGCTTGGGGAACGTTCCTCTCTATAGGTTATGGATTTCATCATGGATTTACTTCTGTTTCTATCGTTGATTTCAAAAAGCAGGATTTAGGGAGGAGGAAACAGGATTTAGGGAGGAGGAAACAGGTTTAGGAGGAGGAGGATAGGAAGGAGGAGGAAACAGGATTTAGGGAGAGGAGGAAACAGGATTTAGGGAGGACGAACAGGAAGGATTTAGGGAGGAGGAAACAGGATTTAGGGAGGAGAAACAGGATTTAGGGAGGAGGAAACAGGATTTAGGGAGGAGGAAACAGGATTTGGAGGAGGGAGGGAGGAGGAAACAGGATTTAGGGAGGACGAAGCAGGATTTAGGGAGGAGGAAACAGGATGTAGAGGAGGAGGAAACAGGATTTAGGGAGGAGACGAAACAGGATTTAGGAGGAGGAAACAGGATTTAGGAGGAGGAGGAACAGGATTTAGGGAGGAGGGAAACAGGATTTAGGGAGGACGACACAGGATTTAGGGAGGAGGGAAACAGGATTTAGGGAGGAGGAAACAGGATTTAGGGAGGACGAAACAGGATTTAGGGAGGAGGAAACAGGATTTAGGGAGGACGAAAAAGGATTTAGGGAGAGGAAACAGGATTTAGGGAGGAGGAAACAGGATTTAGGGAGGACGAAACAGGATTTAGGAGGAGGACGAAACAGGATTTAGGGGAAAACAGGATTTAGGAGAGGAAACAGGATTTAGGGAGGAGGAAACAGGATTTAGGGAGGACGAAACAGGATTTAGGGAGGACGAAACAGGATTTAGGAAGGACGAAACAGGATTTTAGGAGGAGGAGGAAACAGGATTTAGGGAGGACGAAACAGGATTTAGGGAGGACGAAACAGGATTTAGGGAGGAGGAAACAGGATTTGGGAGGACGAAACAGGATTTAGGGGAGGAGGAAACAGGATTTAGGGAGGACGAAACAGGATTTAGGGAGGAAGGAGGAGGGAGGAGGAAACAGGATTTAGGGAAGAGGAAACAGGATTTAGGGGAGGACGAAACAGGATCTAGGGAGGACGAAACAGGATTTAGGGAGGAGGAAACAGGATGTAGGGAGGAGGAGGAAACAGTTGGGGAAACTATATTTTAGCATAATCTTGACTAAAAGAAACAGATGCCCTTCAAGGACACTTGAATATCCACGCCAAGCACACTGCTACTGCATGGCTATTGAGACCACAGCCCTACAGGCACTGTGCATTCCTCCATGTTTTCGTTCTTCAATTAAACAAATAATTGTTTAATAAAATAATTAAACTTCTTCTGTTCTACTTAAAAAATAAATCTGTTGAAATGTCATGTTTTTGTTTCATTTTGCATCGAATATTTCAAAATCCCAGCTTTAAAACGTTCCGCCCCTTTGCAACCCTACTTGTTTGACGCTTATGGAACTACTTCTATTCTATTTGACTGTATTTACTATTTACTGCTGGTTTCTACCACAGCTGCTTTTTGACCTGTAGGGGACAACACTTTAAATATAACGTTGCAGTCGCTGAACATAACTCATCTGTTTATGTGTCACATAATCAGTAACTCATCAGCAGACTGCTTTCCATTTCCTGCTTTGCATGTCGATGTATTTATATCTAATAGAAACCATTTGATTGAACCTCAGACGTCGTGAGTAAACAACATCTGATCAGCTGTTGTTTTGCAAGAACGAGCCACAGTTGAAGTCCTCTAAAGACCAGGATGTGAAAAAGGATCAGTGCCATCAGAAGAAGGATTCTAGACGTCCATATATCAATATCAATCACGTTCAGTCACAACATGTGTGATTGAGATGTGTCTTCCTTTGGATACGGAGATGCTTCTGGTTATAGACGTCGTCGGGGACTTGAAGCCTGGTTACTTCTGCTTCTATCGTTGATTTTAAAAAGCAGGACTTCGGGAGTCCGCACCCCGCGGCGTTTCCCCCAGTTCTCTCAAGAATGATTTACGACATCCATCCATCAGCTCTCTGCGAGTCGGAGGGACTACCGTCATGAATGTGTTATTGCGGTGGGTCTGGGCGTCCTCTGGGATACAACGATGCCTCTGGACCCCCCCCACACAGTCCCTGAAGAGGAGTGGAAACAGGACGGGGGATAACACGTGGCACCGGGGAGCTTTTCAGGCCATCGATCTCACTCAGGAGGCTCGGCACCGGCCCGTGGATCTCCCTGATTGAATTCCGCCTGTTCCTACCCGGAGCAAACGGAAAGACGTTATTCAAGTGGACGGGTTTGATAGAGGTACCTGCTGCTTTCCTTTTCTTTGGATGCATATGTAATCATCGAGGCTGAGTCTCCGCACTCTACTTCCAAGCTGCATGGAGGACGCGGAACATGAGCCTTATGTACAGTAAGCCCTGGTCTTACCCTATGGTGCTTAAAGGGGCCCTATCCTATCAGGGTCTCTACTTTAAAGAGTCCTCTCCTGCTGATGATCTGGTGTATCAGTATGTAGTGTCTCTACTTTAAAGAGTCCTCTCCTGCTGATGTTCAGGTGTATATCAGTATGTAGTGTCTCTACTTTAAAGAGTCTCCTGCTGATGTTCAGGTGTATATCAGTATGTAGTGTCTCTACTTTAAAGAGTCCTCTCCTGCTGATGTTCAGGTGTATATCAGTATGTAGTGTCTCTACTTTAAAGAGTCCTCTCCTGCTGATGTTTCAGGTGTATATCAGTATGTAGTGTCTCTACTTTAAAGAGTCCTCTCCTGCTGATGTTCAGGTGTATATCAGTATGTAGGTCTCTACTTTAAAGAGTCCTCTCCTGCTGATGTTCAGGTGTATATCAGTGTGTAGTGTCTCTACTTTAAAGAGTCCTCTCCTGCTTGATGTTCAGGTTGATATCAGTAGGTAGTGTCTCTACTTTAAAGAGTCCTCTCCTGCTGATGTTCAGGTGTATATCAGTATGTGGTGTCTCTACTTTAAAGAGTCCTCTCCTGCTGATGTTCAGGTGTATATCAGTTGTGTAGTGTCTCTACTTTAAAGAGTCCTCTCCTGCTGATGTTCAAGGTGTATATCAGTGTGTAGTGTCTCTACTTTAAAGAGTCCTCTCCTGCTGATTGTTCAGTGTATATCAGTAGTCAGTGTCTCTAATTTAAAGAGTCCTCTCCTGCTGATGTTCAGGTGTATATCAGTATGTGGTGTCTCTACTTAAAGAGTCCTCTCCTGCTGATGTTCAGGTGTATATCAGTAGTAGTGTCTCTACTTTAAAGAGTCCTCTCTGCTGACGTTCAGGTGTATATCAGTATGTGGTCTCTACTTAAAGAGTCCTCTCCTGCTGATGTCCAGGGTGTATATCAGTGTGTAGTGTCTCTACTTTAAAGAGTCCTCTCCTGCTGATGTTCAGGTGTATATCAGTATGTAGTGTCTCTACTTAAAGAGTCCTCTCCTGCTGATGTTCAGGTGTATATCAGTATGTAGTGTCTCTACTTTAAAGAGTCCTCTCCTGCTGATGTTCAGGTGTATATCAGTATGTAGTGTCTCTACTTTAAAGAGTCCTCTCCTGCTGATGTTCAGGTGTATATCAGTATGTAGTGTCTCTACTTTAAAGAGTCCTCTCCTGATGATGTTCAGGTGTATATCAGTACGTAGTGTCTCTACTTTAAAGAGTCCTCTCCTGCTGATGTTCAGGTGTATATCAGTATGTAGTGTCTCTACTTTAAAGAGTCCTCTCCTGCTGATGTTCAGGTGTATATCAGTATGTAGTGTCTCTACTTTAAAGAGTCCTCTCCTGCTGATGTTCAGGTGTATATCAGTATGTAGTGTCTCTACTTTAAAGAGTCCTCTCCTGCTGATGTTCAGGTGTATATCAGTATGTAGTGTCTCTACTTTAAAGAGTCCTCTCCTGCTGATGTTCAGGTGTATATCAGTATGTAGTGTCTCTTTAAAGAGTCCTCTCCTGCTGATGTTCAGGTGTATATCAGTATGTAGTGTCTCTACTTTAAAGAGTCCTCTCCTGCTGATGTTCAGGTGTATATCAGTATGTAGTGTCTCTACTTTAAAGAGTCCTCTCCTGCTGATGTTCAGGTGTATATCAGTATGCAAAGCACTTATTAAAGCGTCAGCGGGGAGGATCGATAAACCATTCTTTACGACAACAGCTTAAGAACCCGGTCACGGAGAGAGAGACGGCGCGCAGTGGTTCCCCCGTGATATACCGCGTCGTGAGGTCAGCGTTAATTTACTGATGTGAATGTGAGGAATAAAATGGCAGGGAGAAACCATTACGAATCGGCTCGCCCGGCTGTCTGTGACCGTACATAATGAAAACATCATTAGGGGCGGAGCAGGGAAACATCAATTATAACGATTATTGGCTACGCAGGTCTACGGGACCGCGGAGGTACAAGCGAACGAGCTCAGGGGACTTAATGGCCGCGAGCGAAGAGTATTTGTGAGGGATGTCTGTGGGCGGAGTGCATAATCACGTGTGTGTGTGTGTGTGTGTGTGTGTGTGTGTGTGTGTGTGTGTGTGTGTGTGTGTGTGTGTGTGTGTGTGTGTGTGTGTGTGTGAGGCAAAGTGAAGAGGGTGATGGAGGGGGAGAAATCTCTCCAATCCAAACACAAGCTGCGGTGCATGAGTAACGCTGACTCAGCACGTCGCAGCATCGTCACACGATGGACCGGTGGAGTACTCGTGTGCTTCACATTGTGTGTCAGTGAAATATGTGAAGTCCCTGAGTGGGCTGTTTACAACGGCGTTCAGAAAAACAACGATGTACGGCAGCGCTCGTCGGCAGAGAGAAGTCGCCCACAGCTGGAGCTCTCGTGGTCAGCAGCTGTCAGACACATGTCCGCACGTTTCCATTATGGATAGCGGCAGCAGTCGGATACCACTTTCACACCTGCGTAGGTCTGCATCGAAACAAGTCTTCAGATCGGCTTCAGTGCTCTAAAGCATTCCTCCCATAGCGCATGTGTGTCGGTCTTGTTTGTGCACGTGTCAATACAAACAGTGAAGAACTGAATTTCCCATTCATAAAAGTACGTCTTAATGTCTTAGTTATTCATTCATCGTCACAGAGGGGGGACACACGAATACTGGGTGTTATATTGAGCTAGATACCCAGGATGCTTTAAGATGATGAGTATATATTAGACTAGAAATGTTCTTTACGACTAAGCACAGGAAGTCATCTCAGCTCGTGAGAAAATTGAGCACAATTGAATCTATGAAAGTCCACAAATACTATAAAACCTTAACGAGGAAGACTTGGCATTCAGTGAAGATGATGTCATGGGAAACCTCTAAACAAAACTAGGGTTTGTTTCACAGCTTTCGCATTGACGTAGACATGTTTGTTCCCTCTTCACTCGTGTCCCTCTTCAACTCGTGTCCCTCCTCACTCGTGTCCCTCTTTCACTCGATGTCCCTCTCACTCGTGTCCCCTCTTCACTCGTGTCCCTCTCACTCGTGTCCCCTATTCACTCGTGTCCCTCTTCACTCGTGTCCCCTTCTCTTTCCCTCACTTGGTCCCTCCTCACTCGTGTCCCTCCTCACTCGTGTCCCTCCTCACTCGTGTCCCTATTCACTCGTGTCCCTCTTCACTCGTGTCCCTCTTCACTCGTGTCCCTCTTCACTCGTGTCCCTCCTCACTCGTGTCCCTCCTCACTCGTGTCCCTCCTCACTCGTGTCCCTATTCACTCGTGTCCCTCTTCACTCGTGTCCCTCTTCACTCGTGTCCCTCCTCACTCGTGTCCCTCCTCACTCGTGTCCCTCTTCACTCGTGTCCCTTTTCACTCGTGTCCCTATTCACTCGTGTGCCTCTTCACTCGTGTCCCTCTTCAACTCGTGTCCCTATTCACTCGTGTCCCTCTTCACTCGTGTCCCTCTTCACTCGTGTCCCTCCTCACTCGTGTCCCTATTCACTCGTGTGCCTCTTCACTCGTGTCCCTCTTCACTCGTGTCCCTATTCACTCGTGTCCCTCTTCACTCGTGTCCCTCTTCACTCGTGTCCCTATTCACTCGTGTCCCTCTTCACTCGTGTCCCTCTTCACTCGTGTCCCTCTTCACTCGTGTCCCTCTTCACTCGTGTCCCTATTCACTCGTGTCCCTATTCACTCGTGTCCCTCCTCACTCGTGTCCCTCTTCACTCGTGTCCCTCTTCACTCGTGTCCCTCCTCACTCGTGTCCTCTTCACTCGTGTGCCTCTTCACTCGTGTCCCTCTTCACTCGTGTCCCTCTTCACTCGTGTCCCTCCTCACTCGTGTCCCTCTTCACTCGTGTCCCTTTTCACTCGTGTCCCTATTCACTCGTGTGCCTCTTCACTCGTGTCCCTCTTCACTCGTGTCCCTATTCACTCTGTCCCTATTCACTCGTGTCCCTATTCACTCGTGTCCCTCTTCACTCGTGTCCCTTTTCACTCGTGTCCCTCTTCACTCGTGTCCCTCTTCACTCGTGTCCCTCCTCACTCGTGTCCCTCTTCACTCGTGTCCCTCTTCACTCGTGTCCCTTTTCACTCGTGTCTCTCTTCACTCGTGTCCCTCTTCACTCGTGTCCCTATTCACTCGTGTGCCTCTTCACTCGTGTCCCTCTTCACTCGTGTCTCTCTTCACTCGTGTCCCTCTTCACTCGTGTCCCTCTTCACTCGTGTCCCTCCTCACTCGTGTCCCTCTTCACTCGTGTCCCTCTTCACTCGTGTCCCTTTTCACTCGTGTCTCTCTTCACTCGTGTCCCTCTTCACTCGTGTCCCTCTTCACTCGTGTCCCTATTCACTCGTGTCCCTATTCACTCGTGTCCCTATTCACTCGTGTCCTCTTCACTCGTGTCCCTCTTCACTCTTGTCCCTCTTCACTCGTGTCCCTCCTCACTCGTGTCCCTCTTCACTCGTGTCCCTATTCACTCGTGTGCCTCTTCACTCGTGTCCCTCCTTCACTCGTGTCCCTATTCACTCGTGTCCCTATTCACTCGTGTGCCTCTTCACTCGTGTCCCTCTTCACTCGTGTCCCTCTTCACTCGTGTCCCTCTTCACTCGTGTCCCTCCTCACTCGTGTCCCTCTTCACTCGTGTCCCTCCTCACTCGTGTCCCTCCTCACTCGTGTCCCTCTTCACTCGTGTCCCTCTTCACTCGTGTCCCTCTTCACTCGTGTCCCTCTTCACTCGTGTCCCTATTCACTCGTGTCCCTCTTCACTCGTGTCCCTATTCACTCGTGTCCCTCTTCACTCGTGTCCCTCTTCACTCGTGTCCCTATTCACTCGTGTCCCTCTTCACTCGTGTGCCTCTTCACTCGTGTCCCTCCTCACTCGTGTCCCTCTTCACTCGTGTCCCTATTCACTCGTGTCCCTCTTCACTCGTGTGCCTCTTCACTCGTGTCCCTCCTCACTCGTGTCCCTCTTCACTCGTGTCCCTATTCACTCGTGTGCCTCTTCACTCGTGTCCCTCCTCACTCGTGTCCCTCTTCACTCGTGTCCCTCTTCACTCGTGTCCCTCTTCACTCGTGTCCCTCTTCACTCGTGTCCCTCTTCACTCGTGTCCCTCTTCACTCGTGTCCCTATTCACTCGTGTCCCTCTTCACTCGTGTCCCTATTCACTCGTGTCCCTCTTCACTCGTGTCCCTCTTCACTCGTGTCCCTATTCACTCGTGTCCCTCTTCACTCGTGTGCCTCTTCACTCGTGTCCCTCCTCACTCGTGTCCCTCTTCACTCGTGTCCCTATTCACTCGTGTCCCTCTTCACTCGTGTGCCTCTTCACTCGTGTCCCTCCTCACTCGTGTCCCTCTTCACTCGTGTCCCTCTTCACTCGTGTCCCGTTTCTCCGTGTCGAGTACACCTGCTGCAGAGCCACTATTTCAAGTATGCTACGTCATCGAGTGGCGCCGAATGCTGGGCGTTTAACCTGCATTTAAAGAGTCCTTCGGCGCCACTTGATGACGTAGCATGCTTGAAAGAGTGGCTCTGCAGCATGTGTACTCGACATTGAGAAACGGCCCATGACATGCAGGAAGTGAATACTTTTCAAGGCTCTCAAGGTCGCCGTGCAAGGTACACAAAACACAAAACTAAAAACAACACAATTTAGACGATGTTGTAGAACAGGCAACTATCAAAAGTCAATCAAGGATTCATTGATGGATTCATCATTTGATTTGAGCACTTTGTAGCCATTTACATGCACTAAAACCTACATGTATATAACACTCTACTGGAAAGGGAACCTAAGGGACACTTTAAAGCTGTTTGAAATCTAAAGGAATTATTGGGCCATTTTTCAGGGTATTGAAGCCAAAAAGTATAATTTATACAATTTGAACTTCTCACAAAAGATATAGTCAGTGTTCCATATAAAGTGAAGCGCGATGTGAAACATGTTCTCCCACGAGCTGTCCCTTCTTTAGTTAGTAGCTCCATGTCTGAGTGACTTCAGAGTGCACGTCATGTCCGTCTTAGTGCGTGTGAAAGACGAACATATCCCCCGCTGACACGGCTTTAATGAAAGGCACTGGGTTTAAGGAGCATGTTGGGAGGACGTGAGTGACGGCTGTGAAGGCTGCTTTATTCTCAAATCATATGTTAAGAAATTCTAAAAGGGGCATGTCGCCGTCACAGCAGCGTTTCTGTGAAACTCGGAGGCTTTTAACTTCACGGCGGGGCGTCTTCCGGGAACAGCCGCTGGTCTTGATGAGGGGACGAGTTTCTCAAAAGGCAAAGTGTTTGATCGCAGCGTTCAGACCCACGTTGGGAAAGCAGGACTTGGAGCCGTGGAGAGAAATCCACATTGTATGAAATCACTTCTCTACTTATCGGTGATTGATTGCTTCTGTCTCCACAAAGGCAGCTACATGTTCCCCGAGTGACGCCCGCTGCTCTCCGAGAGGCAAGGCGACAACGAACATTCACACAATCACAAAGCACTTGCCGCTGCCCACACTCGATCCCATTAGCTTCTCTTCACCCCGTCCACATATTTAACTTTATTTATCTGTGTAACTATGTTGCCGTCAAGCGGTGGTGAAAGGTGGTGGGAACAGCTCTGCCTTTCTGTGGGAGTAATGATATGGAAATGGTGTTCGGACGCCCGCTGTGTGCTGAGGTGACGGCGAGGCGGTGACTGGCAGCTTTGGGAATAGATTGTCCTCCGTGATTGGCTTCTCCTTCCAAGCCAAGCGTGTGACACTGGCGCGGTCTGGCCTTATCTGCGTGTTTAGCCGCGTGTCGAACGCGCGAGCCGATCTGAATAGGGAGATGTCATTTTCTGATGGGCTCTGCTCCGGAGCAGTTTCCTCAGGGAGCAGCGGACTCCACGATTCCCTCCCCCTCATTTCTGTCTCCGCAGTTTTCCAAATCAGAAATAAATCACCATAATTCTGAAAGAAATGTAAAATGCTCGACAACTTAATTGGAAAAACTGTTTTACGGGTCATTTGCTTTGCTCCAAATTACAAAGTCTGCCCTGATGTAGTCTTCAAAAGACTTTAGCTGTGAGGGAATCATTAGCTGAGGTATTCACCCTCTACACGGTTCATGATGTTCTCCTCCACCGTCTCCTCTCCCACGGCACAGGTCTGCGGCCTTGGGTATCTCTCTTAAGGCGGGGCAGCTTGGGCGCATCGTTGTAGCAGCTTATGGCCGAGCGCAAGCCGCCATGAGATAGTTTATTGTTCAGGGACATCGAGAAGCCCTTCTTTTTAGGGTCGTAGGATCCCTGGAAACGTTCTTTCCTGTGGACGAGAGCTCGAGTTAGATCCAGGGTCCATCATGTTTAGCTCCAGCTCTCCTCGTGTCTCTGAGTCCTGACTCCATCAGAGCTCCAGCTCTCCTCGAGTCTCTGAGTCCTGACTCCATCAGAGCTCCAGCTCTCCTCGTGTCTCTGAGTCCTGACTCCATCAGAGCTCCAGCTCTCCTCGTGTCTCTTTGAGTCCTGACTCCATCAGAGCTCCAGCTCTCCTCGTGTCTCTGAGTCCTGACTCCATCAGAGCTCCAGCTCTCCTCGTGTCTCTGAGTCCTGACTCCATCAGAGCTCCAGCTCTCCTCGTGTCTCTGAGTCCTGACTCCATCAGAGCTCCAGCTCTCCTCGAGTCTCTGAGTCCTGACTCCATCAGAGCTCCAGCTCTCCTCGAGTCTCTGAGTCCTGACTCCATCAGAGCTCCAGCTCTCCTCGAGTCTCTGAGTCCTGACTCCATCAGAGCTCCAGCTCTCCTCGTGTCTCTGAGTCCTGACTCCATCAGAGCTCCAGCTCTCCTCGTGTCTCTGAGTCCTGACTCCATCAGAGCTCCAGCTCTCCTCGAGTCTCTAACGGAGCGTCCACACTACAGCTCCAAAAATAGCTTGGAGCTGGGCGTGTCTGGAGCTTGGGGATTTTATTCAAGCAACACGACCAACAGCCAATCACATGAATCTCCCGCCCCCAAAGCAAAAACCCCCGGGGATTTTATGCGAGCAATATATATATATAAACTCCCCAAACAGGCGAAAACCTACCAGTTTCCCCCACTGTCTCTGCCACCTCCCTCCATGCCTGCTTCCTCCGGTTTGTATCCCGGGAGGTGAAGAGGGTCTGGTCATACAAAACCGGGTGATTGCTACGGCAATAGTTAGTTTCTCCTCCGACTTTTTTGAAATATAGAAATGAACGGCGGGATATCTCTCCCAGCTTAGACGCGGTTTGATTGGCTGGCGCTTCAGCTGTCAGATTTTGGGAAACGGGATTTGATTGGCTGGCGCTGGCTACTCCGGCGTCCAGGCGACCAGAAGTTGAACAATGTTCAACTTCTGGTCGCCTGGGTCGCCTGAGACGCCTCGCTCTGCTACCCACAATTCAGTTTGGCGAAAAAGCGCGGCCACGTGACGTCACCCCATTGAAAGTGAATGGGCAGCTTGGAGCAGATTGGAGCTTTCGACGCTGTCGACGCTGTAGTGTAGACGGGCCGTAAGTCCTGACTCCATCAGAGCTCCAGCTCTCCTCGTGTCTCTGAGTCCTGACTCCATCAGAGCTCCAGCTCTCCTCGTGTCTCTGAGTCCTGACTCCATCAGAGCTCCAGCTCTCCTCGTGTCTCTCTGAGTCCTGACTCCATCAGAGCTCCAGCTCTCCTCGTGTCTCTGAGTCCTGACTCCATCAGAGCTCCAGCTCTCCTCGTGTCTCTGAGTCCTGACTCCATCAGAGCTCCATCTGTCCTCGAGTCTCTGAGTCCTGACTCCATCAGAGCTCCAGCTCTCCTCGTGTCTCTGAGTCCTGACTCCATCAGAGCTCCAGCTCTCCTCGTGTCTCTGAGTCCTGACTCCATCAGAGCTCCAGCTCTCCTCGTGTCTCTGAGTCCTGACTCCATCAGAGCTCCATCTGTCCTCGAGTCTCTGAGTCCTGACTCCATCAGAGCTCCAGCTCTCCTCGTGTCTCTGAGTCCTGACTCCATCAGAGCTCCAGCTCTCCTCGTGTCTCTGAGTCCTGACTCCATCAAAGCTCCAGCTCTCCTCGAGTCTCTGAGTCCTGACTCCATCAGAGCTCCAGCTCTCCTCGTGTCTCTGAGTCCTGACTCCATCAGAGCTCCATCTGTCCTCGTGTCTCTCTGAGTCCTGACTCCATTGCTTCAGAAATGTCCCCCACACTAACGGTACGTCCACACAGCGGCTTTGGAAAAAGCTTGCCGGTGGGCGTGTCTAAAGCTCGACCAATCACATGAATCCCCCGCCCCTGACACACAAGCAGCGGTTTGATTGGCTAGAGCTTGTGCTGGCATATGATTTGATTGGCTGACGCTTCCACCGAAAGCCTCAGAAGCTTCAAAAGTTGAACATTGCTCAGCTTTTGAATCTTGAGATGCCGGGAAATCTCCGCTTTGCTTCCCACAATGCAGTTGGGCGAAAAGTGAGGCAAAGTGACGTCACCCCCATTCGAGAAGCGTTGGAAGATGTTTTTAACGCTGCTGTGTGGACGTACCGTAAGGACTCTCAGAACCCAAGCTCTGTGGTCCAACCATGTCGATCGGGGGTAGCAATGGTTTCTATTGACCAGAAAGCAGCTCAATGTGACTGAAATATTTCCCTTTTCTTCCTTCCAGTTTCACAACACATGGACATGATAATGCTCGTTGGGATTATCCGAGAAAAAACTGCTTTTAAAAGAAGAAAGAAACTCTCGAGGGAAACGTTTGCATTGCTCATTCATCAGCACACGAGTGAGTAACCCAACGAGGACATAGTTTGTACAAAGTTTCGGTTCAAGTCCGGAGCGTCGGGAACCGGTACTTGGACTCGCAAAAAAACTAGCACTTACGTATATTCTCCTTTTTGTTCTGAAGCATCTAAAACCTTCCGATCGAGAAATGTGCGCTGAGAAAAGACGAAAAACATCGTGTCGGCTTCTGATACGGCGGCCATTACTGAACTCACGAAGTCTCGCAAAATATCGCAACTGCTCGCGAGATCTGTGTGACGTCAAGGGAAGCTAGCGATGTGATTGGCTTAGACATAGTGTCTTGAGTCCTGACAGTCCACAGTCTCCTCACTGTCCGAGTGACGTAGTGACGGATGCTTAAGTTAACTATGTACGACATGTGTATCAACATGGTATGTATGTACATCACTATGTATGTAGTATGTACTGTATAATATAAAACCGGACCCGAACCTGAACGTGAGTCCAGGTACGCAGCACTACAGCACAACGCACATAAAGCAGGACAAACATTCCTCAAACACTTTCACTTCAAGCTTTTACTTTCCATAAATCCATCCGTGTAACCTTCAGAGTCTCTGAGTATTCTTCAGAGTCTCTGAGTATTCCTCAGAGTCTCTGAGTATTCTTCAGAGTCTCTGAGTATTCCTCAGAGTCTCTGAGTATCCTTCAGAGTCTCTGAGTATTCCTCAGAGTCTCTGAGTATTCTTCAGAGTCTCTGAGTATTCCTCAGAGTCTCTGAGTATCCTTCAGAGTCTCTGAGTATTCCTCAGAGTCTCTGAGTATTCTTCAGAGTCTCTGAGTATTCCTCAGAGTCTCTGAGTATCCTTCAGAGTCTCTGAGTATTCCTCAGAGTCTCTGAGTATTCCTCAGAGTCTCTGAGTATTCTTCAGAGTCTCTGAGTATTCCTCAGAGTCTCTGAGTATTCTTCAGAGTCTGAGTATTCCTCAGAGTCTCTGAGTATCCTTCAGAGTCTCTGAGTATTCCTCAGCGTCTCTGAGTATTCCTCAGAGTCTCTGAGTATCCTTCAGAGTCTCTGAGTATTCCTCAGCGTCTCTGAGTATTCCTCAGCGTCTCTGAGTATTCCTCAGAGTCTCTGAGTATTCCTCAGAGTCTCTGAGTATTCTTCAGAGTCTCTGAGTATCCTTCAGAGTCTCTGAGTATTCTTCAGAGTCTGTGAGTATTCTTCAGAGTCTCTGAGTATTCTTCAGAGTCTCTGAGTATTCCTCAGAGGAGAGACGTGCAGTCAACTGGAGGAGCAGCCCGTGACAAAGGGCCGGCGGACTGAGGCAGGTCATTGATTGGTAGCCGAACAATGCTACCGCTCAACGATGAACACGCTGCCATTTGATTACGGCGCCGTGGGGGGGGAGGCTCAGAGAGAAATGTACGTTATCGTTTAAGAACGAAGCACCTCAGAAGTGTTCTCTGAGGATGCTTCAGAGGTGTGATTGCTGATTGTAAACATCTCACTTCAGTAATTGTACATTCGATGAAGTTATCAGCGTCACATCGCGGCTGCTTATTGGTCCATTCCTCCGAGCAGCCCGTTCCACACTCGGATCAATAATCATTACGGCAGCCGACAGATTCTCTTTCTAAAGGTCCTTTCACACAGAAGGCCACGTAGCTGTGAAGGTGTGGGACTCCTAGGAAGCCACTAAGTGCACGCAGGGTAAACACGTCGAGGTGAAACACTTCTCCGACAGCACTTTGCAGAGACGGTTTGATGAAGCGTCGGGACCTGGTTATCGACAAAGACTCAAACTAACTGCATTCTTCTCCAGTGAAAGCATCTTTTAAGGACTCTTCTTCTCGCTGCATCGAGAGGCTTGAAAAGCACGTTTCTACTAAGCCTTCCTTCCACCGGTTCTGTGTGCAGCATCTGGAATCCTCCCCTTCACATATACCCGAATGATGGTTACACACGAAGCAGAGATGATTTATAATCGCCAGAAAGCCGGACATTTTGCTCCATTTCTATCTAAAGAGAAAGTCCTAATGGATACCGACGTGTCCAAGAAGCTTCTAGTGAAAGAGTTTCTATACGTTAGAGGTGTCATGTCCCTTCGTCCTGCGCTTTACGTTTACTCCCTTCATTCATTCTCCCTCTCATTCCAGGCCTCCCCCCTTCTGTCCCCTGCGTCCCTGATCGTTTCCACCTGTGTCCCCTTCACCTGTGTCCCCTTCACCTGTGTCCCCTTCACCTGTGTCCCCTTTACCTGTGTCCCCTTTACCTGTGTCCCCTTCACCTGTGTCCCCTTTACGTGTCCCCTTCACCTGTGTCCCCTTCACCTGCGTCCCTGATTGTGTCCACCTGTGTCCCCTTCACCTGTGTCCCCTTTACGTGTCCCCTTCACCTGTGTCCCCTTCACCTGCGTCCCTGATTGTGTCCATCTGTGTCCCCTTTACCTGTGTCTGTCCCCTCCACCTGTGTCCCCTTCACCTGTGTCCCCTCCACCTGTGTCCCCTTCACCTGTGTCCCCTCCACCTGTGTCCCCTTCACCTGTGTCCCCTTCCCCTGTGTCCCCTTCACCTGTGTCCCCTTCACCTGTGTCCCCTCTACCTGTGTCCCCTTTACGTGTCCCCTTCACCTGTGTCCCCTCTACCTGTGTCCCCTTCACCTGTGTCCCCTTTACGTGTCCCCTCCACCTGTGTCCCCTTCACCTGTGTCCCCTCCACCTGTGTCCCCTCCACCTGTGTCCCCTCCACCTGTGTCCCCTCCACCTGTGTCCCCTTCACCTGTGTCCCCTTTACGTGTCCCCTTCACCTGTGTCCCCTTTACGTGTCCCCTTCACCTGTGTCCCCTTTACGTGTCCCCTTCACCTGTGTCCCCTTTACGTGTCCCCTTCACCTGTGTCCCCTTTACGTGTCCCCTTCACCTGTGTCCCCTTTACGTGTCCCCTTCACCTGTGTCCCCTTTACCTGTGTCCCCTCCACCTGTGTCCCCTCCACCTGTGTCCCCCCCACCTGTGTCCCCTTCCCCTGTGTCCCCTTCACCTGTGTCCCCTTCCCCTGTGTCCCCTCCACCTGTGTCCCCTTCCCCTGTGTATACATCGTGTTCGCTCCCTCCTGCCTCACGGACGTCTCACGGATCTGTTATTCCTCACTGTTCTAGTTTTCCTCGAAAGAGTGTTTTTGTTGTCCTTGTTTTCATTACTGTGCGAATCCCAGTAAAGTCTTCATTTTGAAACACTATCCGAGTCCGAGTCGCGCCTCAGAGTTCAGTCCTCGACAGATCTGAAGTGGCTGATGTTACAGGTTCATGGCTCTCCTCTGCGACATGTCTCCATAGGGTCATAGGGCTGCATCGTTTGAGTTGAAGTGCACATGGAGAACAGCTGGAGTTACATCTGTCTATTTCCCGTAGAACCCTTGCTTCCTGCGTCGGCCGAGCTGGAATCCTCTTGTTGTTGAAACTCGAGGTCGGACCGGTGGGTTTATTGAATACAATCATATTCGCATGTTGCCGTGGTTTTCTAAATCCACTTTCTCCCCGACGACTCCAATGTTTGAGTTCCAGTTCCTTTCTCCGTGACCTGGTGCATCGATCCCAGCGGGGTCAGTGGGATCAGTAAACCAGTGGGATCAGTAAACCAGTGGGATCAGTAAACCAGTGGGATCAGTAAACCAGTGGGATCAGTAAACCAGTGGATCAGTAAACCAGTGGGATCAGTAAACCAGTGGATCAGTAAACCAGTGGGATCAGTAAACCAGTGGGATCAGTAAACCAGTGGGATCAGTAAACCAGTGGATCAGTAAACCAGTGGGATCAGTAAACCAGTGGGATCAGTAAACCAGTGGATCAGTAAACCAGTGGATCGGTGTGTGTGTATCTGATGGAGGTGTCTGTGACTTGAACATGACTTCCCGCGTGCCTTGGTCGAGCACTCCCACTCAAATCTCTGTTATTATTATAATACGTTTCGGTGTCCCTCGCTGCGTTTCAATCTAAGAGGATTCTCACCCGCTGCTAAGAGTTTGGAGCCAATCTCTAAGATTTTATGGCAAATATGAAGCTCCTAAAAAAGCATAACATGTTTCTGATTGCCTCCGAAAACCACCGGCGCTCTGATGAAACCCTCCGTCTCATCATGCGTGACATTGAAGTCTACCCGAAGGGCACCACAGTAATCTGTTGCCTTGGCTTTTGTTCCTGACACTCGCGAAACCTCGATTTGTTTCCCATCAGATAAAAGATTACGGAATATAGCAGCGCCGTGGTGACATGTATCGCGGGTGAATGAAGAGTCTTACGGGCTCACGCGTTTCATTGTGATGGTGTGTGAATGGTGTGTGTTGCTGATAGGAGGTGAAGGGGGTCTTTGAGGGGCGCGTTCACACATCGAGGTCATCGACCGTAACCTTAAATCCTGTGGGGGGTTACTGTACTGACTGACTCTCGACAAGATGAAGTGCGCCCACAACGTCCCAGAACACTTGCCCCGCATGCAGATATAAAAACACACATGTGCCAAACACGTGCACATGAAGGAACACCGACTTGAATGCTCAGCGTTTAGACCAGTTCTCAACTGGTGGGTCGCGGACCCGTTTCGAGTGGGTCGCAGATGTGAGTGAAAGAAAAAAAAATATATATAATTTTTTTTTTTTTTTTGGGGGAAAGTCAAACTTTTATTTTGAAGGCCAGATGTTCTGACGCTGTGCATGCAGTCGGCGTTGGACTGGAAGTACCGCAGACCATAAACGGTTTTGAAAACTTCTGTCACGTAGTGATTATCTTCTCAATAAAACATCTTTGCTGAGTCTTCTGGCCAATCAGAATCAAGAGTGTAGCCGGAAGTCCCCACGGAGAATAACTTTGCGGTATAACTCTTCTTTATGCATCCATGGGTACTTCAGATTCAAATGAACACACAATGAAATATGCCCCCGGTCTGATGACTGACAGCTCACAGAGCAATGGGGGCTATCTCCCCTTACCCACAATGTAAAGTAAGTCACACAGACCCTCTCCTCTTCGCTCTTCTCTCTGTGAGGAGCAGCAAGCTGTCAGGAAGACAAAGTGAAAAACTAACATTGGCATAAAATATTATTATGTCGTAATACATCTATTTATTTTCTTCTCAGAGTACCAGAATGCGTAGTTTATATGTTAGTATTTCTAAGAATCCCCCCAGACCCCCTGCTGGGGTTGGGTTTTCAGCACGTGCCTTTTTATGTTGTATAGTTCAGCTTTGATTCC
The DNA here is from genome assembly GCA_023974075.1 of Chaenocephalus aceratus. NCBI lineage: Eukaryota > Metazoa > Chordata > Actinopteri > Perciformes > Channichthyidae > Chaenocephalus > Chaenocephalus aceratus. The sequence continues at coordinate 31,868 of JAMFTG010001577.1, forward strand.
ATCATCTCATCAAACCTTATTTAAAAGCACACTTTGGTTCTGTGAAGGGATATGAGGGATGTATGCACTGCACTTCACTTTAATTAATATCCTATGCTGCAAAGCGTATATATATTACTGCAGGATCTTTTGTTGAATAGATTTGAGTGGTTCAAAATGTCGGGTCTATGGACTAAGGAAACAGTGGGTCCCGAGGCCGGACCACTTGAGAACCACTCGAGGAAACATTGTTTACTGAAAGCGCTGCGAAACAAGAAGCATATGAAGAAAATGGTTGCTAGGCGCTCAAAACAAAACAGAAACACAAGCACTATGAAGTGCAACTCCTAATGTAGGTGTGTCGGTGATTGTCCAACACAGAGGTGGAAACAGCACCAGGAGAAGAAATGGAGGGGTTGTGATCGGATCTACTTCTTACAGACATCCTTTGTTTTGATTCAGGGAACTCCCCGTAAATCTAAGTTAGCGTTAGCTTAGCGGAACACAGACACAGTCTCACGGCATTTCGTGTTATAGCCACGAAATTAAAGTGGACCTATCATGCTATATTTGAATAATATAGTGGAGGACCCTATAAGGCATATTTATACTTTTTATTTTTCAAAATAAACAGATCATGCATTTTAGCCATTCCTCATTTCGCTCAATTTAACACCGTCTTTGCACGGGCTGATTCTGTGAGAACAGCGCCACCTACAGGCCTGGCATACGTACTACAGCGTCTCCAGCGCTTTCGAACGGCAATGTCCGTGGCTGTCTCCTCCTGATTGGTGGAGTTGGCCCAATAGCCGTAGCACCACTTCTGTGACGTCAGAGAAGTGTTCAAATCTGGATCGGTCTGTGTCAGATCCGTTGCAGCCCCTTTTTAAGAGATTTGGGTACGGAGGAAAATAGATTTATAGCTACACGATTTCTCCATTTTCTCCGTGTCATCCAGAACGATATTAAAAGTAATGTAAATAATAACAATAAGAAGGAAAATCAGATTTAAAAAAATACAGATGTCAGTATTCTGGGGCTCTTTCTTTTCCTCACGGACGGCAAAAAAAACTCCGACATTATACAATTTAAAATAAAAGGGTTAGGCTTAGGGAAAGATATTGAGTAAGACATTTTTGTTACGAGACGTACTACCAATAGAAATACATTGCTTTTAAAATCGTTCCGTGTGAGACGGACAAAAGGGGGACATCGTGATGTTGAACACGAATCAATAGATTTGATTAATTCCGTGACTCTAACACGAAATGCCGTGACACCGGGTTGGTAGAGGATACCGAGAAATGGAAAGAAATGAATTCCTCTGCCTCTCTGCCGGGGGCGAGCTCCGGTGGAGAACGACTGCCAGACTCTCATATGTTACCTTCTCATTAGCAGCAAAGGAGCACGAGGTAATTACTGCGCCGGAGTGGCAGCTCGGCTCCGAGGGAAGGAAGGAAGCTCCGAATCATGAGATGTGTATTTTACTCACAGGGAGAGTCATCCACCTGCTAAACTGTGCGGCTGGAAGTGTGTGTGTGTGTGTGTGTGTGTGTGTGTGTGATTCAGATTATGAATAATACAGAAGCTCCACAAGTTGAACGCTCGACCAATCATTTATAAAGAAACACAAAGAAACAGACGTGGAGACCCAGGGCGAAGGCTGCGAGTACACACACCTCGTTTACCACACGCAGCGCCTTCACCTGTTGCTCCGTCCTACACGTGTGCAGACCCTTCAGGTTCGCTACGCTGCAGCTCAGACAGAACACACGGTACGCCGTTCGCTGCGACCTGAGGACCACCCGTGCCTCCAAACTGAACTGAACGCACGGATGGCTGAGTCTTCGTCCCCTCGTGAATACATTTATGATCCAACATTTCTATTTTAAAGTGTGCCGGTAACTGTACGAATGTTTCCTCGCCCAAAGGAAGACACCAAATTGAAATGGGGAAATCTTCGCAGCCATGTTAGGATGCTCAGACGTGTGTTTCCTGCCGGCGTTTAAATCGAAGTGATGCCACGAGACTATGCTTCGAGATGTCTTGCTTGATGTTCCCCCACAAACCCAGTCTTCGCCTCATCTGACCAATGACATGCTTTTAAAACATCATAATTACTGAATAACAATTTGTGTTTTTTCCAGAGCTGATACTCGGCAACCAATCACAGGCAACGTATCTCTCCTCCTACGATTATTGGTCAAATGAATGCGTGTGTAAGTCTTTGTGGTGAAGCTGTGAGTACGGGAAATACGAAACCTATAACAGACAATGGTATCATTTAATTGGATCACGGGTGAAAACAGAAGCTCCCACGCACTGGTCTTGCTCAGCATCACTCCGTCATGTATGGATCATATAATCCATACATGGGCGGGGGGGGGGTCTTCTTCTCTCTCTCCACTCTGGGGGGGCCCCAGACCCCACAAATATTTTTATTGCAGATCTACATGAATCACACAAACGACCTATTTTGGATTCAAAACGGCGAATTTCGCCGAAAGGTGACAAGTGTGCATCCCTGTACTCTATACACATAACTAAACACCTCTAACACACAACACTAAACACGGGTCGGAAGTAGTGAAATACACTCTACCAGCTCGATGTGTCCACACAGGAACAAGATGTGCGAGGCGTCTGATGGCAACAGAGCCTCCCGAGTGACAGCTGTCCCCAGGCCTGGTAGCTATCTCCAGCAGGTCGCAGCGCGCCGGCTGTGCGCTGCGATTGGGGTGCGTCGGGCCGGCGTGCTCCAATCGCAATCTTCAGGAGGCGGAACAGGAGATGGCAGCCAATCACGGCAGGGCACCTGCACAGCTTATTTACATACAACCCAGAGTAACACAGTTAAGATGACCAGGAAGACAGCAGCCGTGACATCCACAAGGAAAAAGTAAATCTGTTTACAGTTCTGTTTCAAATGGGTGTTGAGAGAGGTGTCCATAGATCTCTCATGTTGCTCTCAACGTGCACCAGGTTGATGCTTTTAACTTCAATATTTAAAAATAAATCTTCCCGGGGGAGCATGCCCCCGGACCCCCCTATGTGAGGTCCACACACCACCTGTAAAAATAGCACTTTACCCCTGCTTACACCTATATGCCGTGAGCTGATATCGAGCCTTCATTGTAACTGTCGCGGGTACATTGTGTGTGTGTGTGTGGGGAGTGTGTAGTGCCCGGTGCATTAAAGGGAAACCCTAAATGTTTGAGCACCCTCTATGAAATGTCAAGCTACCCCACAGCACCCCCAAAAGACTATTTGTGTTGGGGGGGCCCGACTTTTTTTTTTCTCCAAAGGCGGGGCCTGACAGAAAAAGAACCGCTGATCAAGACCCAAGTGAAACTATCTATTCTGAGACATCTGGATGTGTGAAACCTCCTTGGTGTTGAGGTGACGTGTGTGTGTGTGTGTGTGTGTGAGAGAAACTCCCTCTGGAGGCAACACAGGGATTGTAGCCTCTGCAGACCATTTACATGCACTAACACCTAAAGAGAACACGGCATAATAGGGCCCCTTTAAGGTTGAACGGTCCCCATACTTTGGGCTTCTCTTCAGTGTCCGAACATCCACCCTAAAGACTGCTCACCCCAAGCTGTTATGACTGAGAAATGCCACGCCTAGCTATCGACTCCTCTGGTGCTCAAACACATGTCAAGGCTTAATTACATTGATGTCTATATCCTACGGGCGACTGCCCAGAAGGGTGCGTCGGATCCGAGTGACCGAGGTTCGCATGTGGGTCAGAAGGCGAGCGGACGACGCGTTACGATCTGACCTTTATTATCCCGTAGATAGAGAGCAGCAGTAAAGCCGGGAAGATGTCGTTTATAATGAGGACGCTATGCAGTGGTCTTCTCCAGAAACAACACACACACACACACACACACACACACACACACACACAATGACCACACAGGGCACGGTGTTAACATCCTCACACACTGAAACCCGGCCGTATTGAGCTTGAAATCACTTCTTCTCTACTCGTCTTGTGCAATGCATACATTTATATGTTCACACACACACACACACACACACACACACACACACACACACACACACACACACACACACACACACACACACACACACACACACACACACACACACACACACACACACACACACACACACACACACACACACACACACACACACACACACACACACACACACACACACACAGTGATAGGTCAGCTCAGGATACAGGGAGGAGAGTGTGGGGCTTGGAATAGGGAATAACGCTGGTGTCGATTCTGCAGAAACAACAGGAACGCTTCTCAAATAAAAACTAAAACAATTGACTTATTTCCTCATCCTAAAGCTACTAGCGCCCGTGAAACACACACACACACACACACACACACACACACACACACACACACACACTTTGAAACAATCCTATTGACTTGTATTCTTCTGAGTGATATTATTGTTTGTTTGTTTCGATTTTGCAGAAACAGGAACGTTTCTCAAATAAAAACAAATGTGTTTGACTTATTCTTCATCTACCCTAAGTCACTGACACACACACACACACACACACACACACACACACACACACACACACACACACACACACACACACACACACACACACACACACACACACACACTCAGGCTTTCCGGTCCTACGACGCTGGTTCTCTTTTTAGCGGGCTCGATACCTTATTCTGAACGGCTATCCTGAGTCCGCTGAGCCGTATCTGGCCGTGCAGCACTCTCAGCGTCACAGACTGGATACAGAAGCATTATTTTAACAACACGTTAAGTTGAGGAAACACTGGAGTCACATGTAATGAAAGTCAGACGGTGTGTTAGACGGGCAGTGATATCATGAACCTGTTAATGGACGCATTCAAACACTTGTTCTGTTCCAGCTGTGTTCACCTTGCAGGTGCAGCTCTAAGGCTTTGATCCTGATCAAGTGTTTAAGTCATGGATGTTTAAAGTTTAACTTCTTCATATGTCTAATATTATAGTTCACTTTTCATTCAGGAAGTATGACGCTGCGCTGTCAGTAGCTTCTCCATGTTTGTGATTGGTCGAATGCTCCAGATACCACCCCTTTCATGTGGACACCTAACTAGATAGGACACGGCTGGCTGAGCGATCCACTTGATAACCCGCGTCGTAGGACCGCTTAGCGAGAGCGCGTATGTTTTGGATTAGGCCAACCGGCTACCTCAAACATATCAGGTTAGGTTGAACCGGCTTCGTAGCACAGGCCCCAGGTGTGAATAAAAGTGATGATTGAGACAAATGAAGGCAGGTTTTATTTAAATAAGAAGGTTGTCTGTTAACACATATATATATATCTACTCATATAAGATACACTTTGAGTATTCGGGTGGATGCAAAAATACACTTGGAATCTAATTAGTGTAAAATGTGCTTTATGATATGAAGAAAGAAAGAACCTATAGTGGCCAATGTTGTACTATTTCTGCTAGGTATCAAAATCACATTTCCTCTTCACAGCTTCATGCTTTCAAGGTTGACTTCTCACCTCATTAAATCCTGCAGATCAAACGCCTCCCTGACAGCTGCAAACATGCTAATGGGTATCATTAGAAAGTGTAAGCAGACCAAGCATCTCATCCACGTGAGGAAATAGCGCTTACGGTATTGTTTTATGATGAATTCCACGTCATTGGGTCAATACCACGGAGGTATTGATCACGGACTGCAATTGAAGTTCAGCACCATGGACAGCGGCAACTTAGTTCAGCACCATGGACAGCGGCAACTTAGTTCAGCACCATGGACAGCAGCACCTTAGTTCAGCACCATGGACAGCGGCACCTTAGTTCAGTGCCGTGGACAGCGGCACCTTAGTTCAGCACCTTGGACAGCGGCATCTTAGTTCAGCACCGTGGACAGCGGCATCTTAGGTCAGTACCGTGGACAGCGGCACCTTAGTTCAGCACCATGGACAGCGGCACCTTAGTTCAGCACCATGGACAGCGGCATCTTAGTTCAGCACCATGGACAGCGGCATCTTAGTTCAGCACCATGGACAGCGGCACCTTAGTTCAGTACCATGGACAGCTGCACCTTAGTTCAGCACCATGGACAGCGGCACCTTAGTTCAGCACCATGGACAGCGGCACCTTTTCAATCAGTGTCCGCGTAATGTTTGAACGAGGTTTGAACAAATCACAGATGGGGGCATTTAATTCACCGCCGCACACCCACAGATGAAATTGGATTGTATTGCCGTGTGTGTGTGTGTGTGTGTGTGTGTGTGTGTGTGTGTGTGTGTGTGTGTGTGTTTGAGGGAGAGTGTTATGTGTGGCAACGATGTGTGTCATGTCCCGTTAATAATGGTAATGATAGCATTAGGGGGAGCTGGAGGACGCCATTCAAAGATCTGCCAAGTGCGAGTGACAAGGTCAAGCTAAGTGACAGTAAGCAGGCCTGACGCTCGCTCACAAGGAGACATGTGATCCTTCCATACAGAAACAAGACTTACTATCTGGTGTTAGCTCTTCTACATCAACATGTGTCCCCTCTTCTCCATGTCTCTTCTACGTCAACATGTGTCCCCTCTTCTTCATGTCTCTTCTACGTCAACATGTGTCCCCTCTTCTTCATGTCTCTTCTACGTCAACATGTGTCCCCTCTTCTTCATGTCTCTTCTACATCAACATGTGTCCCCTCTTCTCCATGTCTCTTCTACGTCAACATGTGTCCCCTCTTCTTCATGTCTCTTCTACATCAACATGTGTCCCCTCTTCTTCATGTCTCTTCTACGTCAACATGTGTCCCCTCTTCTTCATGTCTCTTCTACATCAACATGTGTCCCCTCTTCTTCATGTCTCTTCTACGTCAACATGTGTCCCCTCTTCTTCATGTCTCTTCTACGTCAACATGTGTCCCCTCTTCTCCATGTCTCTTCTACATCAACATGTGTCCCCTCTTCTTCATGTCTCTTCTACATCAACATGTGTCCCCTCTTCTCCATGTCTCTTCTACATCAACATGTGTCCCCTCTTCTCCATGTCTCTTCTACATCAACATGTGTCCCCTCTTCTCCATGTCTCTTCTACATCAACATGTGTCCCCTCTTCTCCATGTCTCTTCTACATCAACATGTGTCCCCTCTTCTTCATGTCTCTTCTACATCAACATGTGTCCCCTCTTCTTCATGTCTCTTCTACATCAACATGTGTCCCTCATCTTCATGTCTCTTCTTCATCAACATGTGTCCCCTCTTCTTCATGTCTCTTCTACATCAACATGTGTCCCCTCTTCTTCATGTCTCTTCTACATCAACATGTGTCCCCTCTTCTTCATGTAGAGACACTACATACTGATATACACCTGAACATCAGCAGGAGAGCACTCTTTAAAGTAGAGACAGAGGACTCTTTAAAGTAGAGACACTACATACTGATATACACCTGAACATCAGCAGGAGAGCACTCTTTAAAGTAGAGACAGAGGACTCTTTAAAGTAGAGACACTACATACTGATATACACCTGAACATCAGCAGGAGAGGACTCTTTAAAGTAGAGACACTACATACTGATATACACCTGGACATCAGCAGGAGAGGACTCTTTAAAGTAGAGACACTACATACTGATATACACCTGAACATCAGCAGGAGAGGACTCTTTAAAGTAGAGACACTACATACTGATATACACCTGAACACCAGCAGGAGAGGACTCTTTAAAGTAGAGACACTACATACTGATATACACCTGAACATCAGCAGGAGAGGACTCTTTAAAGTAGAGACACTACACACTGATATACACCTGAACATCAGCAGGAGAGGACTCTTTAAAGTAGAGACGCTACATACTGATATACACCTGAACATCAGCAGGAGAGGACTCTTTAAAGTAGAGACACTACATACTGATATACACCTGAACATCAGCAGGAGAGGACTCTTTAAAGTAGAGACACTACATACTGATATATATACGCATCATCGAGTATCTGTAACCATCCCAGAGCCTCTAATCAATAATGAAAGCATATATATTGTGCATACATTAAGCGAGCTGCTTCCACCACGCTCAGTCAGCATGGGATATATAGATATCTCTGAATGAGAGCAGTACGGCTGAACTCGCCCTGCGTCTCGCTGGCAGCCTGATATTAAAGCTCCATCTATAATTAAGCTGCGAACATCTCACACCATTCATCCGTCAGAGGAGCCCCCCAAAATTGACGGAAGCTCAATTAATCACAACTATAACCTTCTCTCTCCCGTCTGTTTGCTTTTCAGCTGAAACCTCTCCGAATATCAAAACTAAATACAACGCTAACGACAACAAGCGCTCAATAAGTCGTCGGATGATAATTGATCGTGAAACCGGTGCAGCTGCTGCGGCTTTTCAGATACATTGAAACGTCGACATGGCAGCGGAGCCTCTGCAAGCTGCTAATCATAGCAATTAGGATGCGGTTAACACGAGCACGCACGTGTGTACCCTAGTTCATTCAATGAAATAATAATGAGGCTAATGACCAATTTCTAATGCGACGTTTTCAGTGTAGAAACAAGTATGCACATATTGCCCCGGTGTCAGTAAACACCACGTCCCACAAATGCCTCAACTAAGACGTGTTTGTGTCCGCTGTCACCGTGCATATTGAGATGAGATGAAGATCGCATTACATGCTTTGAAGATGTCTATTTTCCTCACATAGCATGCTGACGCTGTGCTGGGCCAAACGCATTAACCCCGTGGCCCGTCTGATCCCGTAGAACGATGCGTTTCCACGAGACATTTACATACAGCTTGACGATAGTCGAGCTGTTGTTGATGTGTAATCCCACAATGGCTGCTTGGCTTGGTTTGCTATGTGGATTCAAAGGCCCTCAGTGCAGCTCTCTCATGCCCTCGTGTTCCACGCTCACATCGCCGAGGTTAACTGCGTCTCCATGTTTCCCCTTCTGGATTTATCGTGAGCTCTCGGAGGATTTACCACATACTTTTCCGACCTGAAAAGGCAAGAAAGTATGCGATTAAATAAGTGAGTCACAACTTAACTCATGAGAAATGCCCCTTGAGATGCAGCGTTTCTACTGGGGACGAGACGTTTCACCATCAACCAATCAATCAATCAATCAATCAATCAATCAATCAATCAATCAATCAATCAATCAATCAACCAATCAATCAACCAACCAACCAATCAATGTTTATTTATAGCCCAATATCACAAATGTTACATTTGTCTCAGTGGTCTTCACAGTTTGTACTGGAACGCAATGCTCTAGTAGGACAGTAGGGTATAATAGGACAGTAGGGTATAATAGGACAGTAGGGTATACTAGGACAGTAGGGTACATAGGACAGTAGGGTATAATAGGACCGTAGGGTATAATAGGACAGTAGGGTACAATAGGACAGTAGGGTACAATAGGACAGTAGGGAACAATAGGACCGTAGGGTATAATTGGACAGTAGGGTATAATAGGACAGTAGGGTACAATAGGACAGTAGGGTATAATAGGACAGTAGGGTATAATAGAACAGTAGGGTACAGTAGGGTATAATAGGACAGTAGGGTATAATAGGACAGTAGGGTATAATAGGACAGTAGGGTATAATAGGACAGTAGGGTACAGTAGGGTATAATAGGACAGCAGGGTATAATAGGACCGTAGGGTATAATAGGACTGTAGGGTATAATAGGACAGTAGGGTATAATAGAACAGTACGGTATAATAGGACAGTAGGGTATAATAGGACAGTCGGGTATAATAGGACAACAGGGTATAATAGGACCGTAGGGTATAATAGGATAGTAGGGTGTAATAGGACAGCAGGGTATAATAGGACCGTAGGGTATAATAGGACTGTAGGGTATAATAGGACAGTAGGGTATAATAGAACAGTAGGGTATAATAGGACAGCAGGGTATAATAGGACCGTAGGGTATAATAGGACTGTAGGGTATAATAGGACAGTAGGGTATAATAGAACAGTAGGGTATAATAGGACAGTAGGGTACAATAGGACAGCAGGGTATAATAGGACCGTAGGGTACAATAGGACAGTAGGGTATAATAGAACAGTAGGGTATAATAGGACAGTAGGGTACAATAGGACAGCAGGGTATAATAGGACCGTAGGGTACAATAGGACCGTAGGGTATAATAGGACAGTAGGGTATAATAGGACAGTCGGGTATAATAGGAAAGTAGGGTATAATAGGACAGTAGGGTATAATAGGACAGTCGGGTATAATAGGGCCGTAGGGTACAATAGGACAGTAGGGTATAATAGGACAGTAGGGTATAATAGGACAGTCGGGTATAATAGGACAGTCGGGTATAATAGGACAGTCGGGTATAATAGGACAGTCGGGTATAATAGGACCGTAGGGTATAATAGGACAGTAGGGTATAATAGGACCGTAGGGTATAATAGGACCGTAGGGTATAATAGGACAGTAGGGTATAATAGGGACCGTAGGGTATAATAGGACCGTAGGGTATAATAGGACAGTAGGGTATAATAGGACAGTCGGGTATAATAGGAAAGTAGGGTATAATAGGACAGTCGGGTATAATAGGGCCGTAGGGTACAATAGGACAGTAGGGTATAATAGGACAGTAGGGTATAATAGGACAGTCGGGTATAATAGGACAGTCGGGTATAATAGGACAGTCGGGTATAATAGGACAGTAGGGTATAATAGGACCGTAGGGTATAATAGGACAGTAGGGTATAATAGGACCGTAGGGTATAATAGGACCGTAGGGTATAATATGACAGTAGGGTATAATAGGACCGTAGGGTATAATAGGACCGTAGGGTATAATAGGACAGTAGGGTATAATAGGACAGTCGGGTATAATAGGAAAGTAGGGTATAATAGGACAGTAGGGTATAATAGGACAGTCGGGTATAATAGGGCCGTAGGGTACAATAGGACAGTAGGGTATAATAGGACAGTAGGGTATAATAGGACAGTCGGGTATACTAGGACAGTAGGGTACAATAGGACAGTAGGGTATAATAGGACCGTAGGGTATAATAGGACAGTAGGGTACAATAGGACAGTAGGGTACAATAGGACAGTAGGGAACAATAGGACCGTAGGGTATAATTGGACAGTAGGGTATAATAGGACAGTAGGGTACAATAGGACAGTAGGGTACAATAGGACAGTAGGGTACAATAATAGGACAGTAGGGTATAATAGGACAGCAGGGTATAATAGGACAGTAGGGTATAATAGGACCGTAGGGTATAATAGGACAGTAGGGTATAATAGGACCGTAGGGTACAATAGGACAGTAGGGTACAATAGGACCGTAGGGTATAATAGGACAGCAGGGTATAATAGGACCGTAGGGTATAATAGGACAGTAGGGTATAATAGGACCGTAGGGTATAATAGGACCGTAGGGTACAATAGGACAGTAGGGTACAATAGGACAGTAGGGTATAATAGGACCGTAGGGTATAATAGGACAGTAGGGTATAATAGGACAGTATGGTATAATAGGACAGTAGGGTATAATAGGACAGTAGGGTATAATAGGACAGTAGGGTACAGTAGGGTATAATAGGACAGCAGGGTATAATAGGACCGTAGGGTATAATAGGACTGTAGGGTATAATAGGACAGTAGGGTATAATAGAACAGTACGGTATAATAGGACAGTAGGGTATAATAGGACCGTAGGGTATAATAGGACAGTAGGGTACAATAGGACAGTAGGGTACAATAGGACAGTAGGGAACAATAGGACCGTAGGGTATAATTGGACAGTAGGGTATAATAGGACAGTAGGGTACAATAGGACAGTAGGGTACAATAGGACAGTAGGGTACAATAATAGGACAGTAGGGTATAATAGGACAGCAGGGTATAATAGGACAGTAGGGTATAATAGGACCGTAGGGTATAATAGGACAGTAGGGTATAATAGGACCGTAGGGTACAATAGGACAGTAGGGTACAATAGGACCGTAGGGTATAATAGGACAGCAGGGTATAATAGGACCGTAGGGTATAATAGGACAGTAGGGTATAATAGGACCGTAGGGTATAATAGGACCGTAGGGTACAATAGGACAGTAGGGTACAATAGGACAGTAGGGTATAATAGGACCGTAGGGTATAATAGGACAGTAGGGTATAATAGGACAGTAGGGTATAATAGGACAGTAGGGTATAATAGGACAGTAGGGTACAGTAGGGTATAATAGGACAGCAGGGTATAATAGGACCGTAGGGTATAATAGGACTGTAGGGTATAATAGGACAGTAGGGTATAATAGAACAGTACGGTATAATAGGACAGTAGGGTATAATAGGACAGTCGGGTATAATAGGACAACAGGGTATAATAGGACCGTAGGGTATAATAGGATAGTAGGGTGTAATAGGACAGCAGGGTATAATAGGACCGTAGGGTATAATAGGACTGTAGGGTATAATAGGACAGTAGGGTATAATAGGACAGTAGGGTATAATAGGACCGTAGGGTATAATAGGACCGTAGGGTACAATAGGACAGTAGGGTACAATAGGACAGTAGGGTATAATAGGACCGTAGGGTATAATAGGACAGTAGGGTATAATAGGACAGTAGGGTATAATAGGACAGTAGGGTATAATAGGACAGTAGGGTACAGTAGGGTATAATAGGACAGCAGGGTATAATAGGACCGTAGGGTATAATAGGACTGTAGGGTATAATAGGACAGTAGGGTATAATAGAACAGTACGGTATAATAGGACAGTAGGGTATAATAGGACCGTAGGGTATAATAGGACAGTAGGGTACAATAGGACAGTAGGGTACAATAGGACAGTAGGGAACAATAGGACCGTAGGGTATAATTGGACAGTAGGGTATAATAGGACAGTAGGGTACAATAGGACAGTAGGGTACAATAGGACAGTAGGGTACAATAATAGGACAGTAGGGTATAATAGGACAGCAGGGTATAATAGGACAGTAGGGTATAATAGGACCGTAGGGTATAATAGGACAGTAGGGTATAATAGGACCGTAGGGTACAATAGGACAGTAGGGTACAATAGGACCGTAGGGTATAATAGGACAGCAGGGTATAATAGGACCGTAGGGTATAATAGGACAGTAGGGTATAATAGGACCGTAGGGTATAATAGGACCGTAGGGTACAATAGGACAGTAGGGTACAATAGGACAGTAGGGTATAATAGGACCGTAGGGTATAATAGGACAGTAGGGTATAATAGGACAGTAGGGTATAATAGGACAGTAGGGTATAATAGGACAGTAGGGTATAATAGGACAGTAGGGTACAGTAGGGTATAATAGGACAGCAGGGTATAATAGGACCGTAGGGTATAATAGGACTGTAGGGTATAATAGGACAGTAGGGTATAATAGAACAGTACGGTATAATAGGACAGTAGGGTATAATAGGACAGTCGGGTATAATAGGACAACAGGGTATAATAGGACCGTAGGGTATAATAGGATAGTAGGGTGTAATAGGACAGCAGGGTATAATAGGACCGTAGGGTATAATAGGACTGTAGGGTATAATAGGACAGTAGGGTATAATAGAACAGTAGGGTATAATAGGACAGCAGGGTATAATAGGACCGTAGGGTATAATAGGACTGTAGGGTATAATAGGACAGTAGGGTATAATAGAACAGTAGGGTATAATAGGACAGCAGGGTATAATAGGACCGTAGGGTATAATAGGACTGTAGGGTATAATAGGACAGTAGGGTATAATAGAACAGTAGGGTATAATAGGACAGTAGGGTACAATAGGACAGCAGGGTATAATAGGACCGTAGGGTACAATAGGACAGTAGGGTATAATAGAACAGTAGGGTATAATAGGACAGTAGGGTACAATAGGACAGCAGGGTATAATAGGACCGTAGGGTACAATAGGACAGTAGGGTATAATAGAACAGTAGGGTATAATAGGACCGTAGGGTACAATAGGACAGTAGGGTATAATAGAACAGTAGGGTATAATAGGACCGTAGGGTACAATAGGACAGTAGGGTATAATAGAACAGTAGGGTATAATAGGACCGTAGGGTATAATAGGACAGTAGGGTATAATAGGACCGTAGGGTATAATAGGACCGTAGGGTATAATATGACAGTAGGGTATAATAGGACCGTAGGGTATAATAGGACCGTAGGGTATAATAGGACAGTAGGGTATAATAGGACAGTCGGGTATAATAGGAAAGTAGGGTATAATAGGACAGTAGGGTATAATAGGACAGTCGGGTATAATAGGGCCGTAGGGTACAATAGGACAGTAGGGTATAATAGGACAGTAGGGTATAATAGGACAGTCGGGTATAGATGGACCGTCTTTATCAGTGCCACTTTTCCATCTATGGATGATTACAGAAGGTAAATGCTGATATCCTTCATTATAAGCTGTTGTGTGTCGGGTATAATAGGACAGTCGGGTATAATAGGACAGTAGGGTATAATAGGACCGTAGGGTATAATAGGACAGTAGGGTATAATAGGACCGTAGGGTATAATAGGACAGTAGGGTATAATAGGACCGTAGGGTATAATAGGACCGTAGGGTATAATATGACAGTAGGGTATAATAGGACCGTAGGGTATAATAGGACCGTAGGGTATAATAGGACAGTAGGGTATAATAGGACAGTCGGGTATAATAGGAAAGTAGGGTATAATAGGACAGTAGGGTATAATAGGACAGTCGGGTATAATAGGGCCGTAGGGTACAATAGGACAGTAGGGTATAATAGGACAGTAGGGTATAATAGGACAGTCGGGTATAGATGGACCGTCTTTATCAGTGCCACTTTTCCATCTATGGATGATTACAGAAGGTAAATGCTGATATCCTTCATTATAAGCTGTTGTGTGTCGGGTATAATAGGACAGTCGGGTATAATAGGACAGTAGGGTATAATAGGACCGTAGGGTATAATAGGACAGTAGGGTATAGCTAGTACACCAGCGCTCTTTTACTGCGAACACAGACCTGATATCTTGAGTAATATCCTCACCGTGGGGGAGAGGGTTTTCTGGACGAGCTGTGGTTTCTCCGTCTTCCAGCCGTTGTTTCTAGAGACTTTATTCAGAGCGGAGTTACTGCAGTGTAACTTTAATGCAACAACCGTTGCTCCGGCAGCAGGAGCTGTTTCTATCTGATTGAGCGAGAGTGCAGCTGACCTTCAGCCATTTTACTGAGACTGTATTAAAAAGGCCCGGCCAGAGCCCTGGTTTTACGGCCGTGCCTTCCCAAGGTCCCGCTGACCTGATGGATATTACCGGGATAAATCAAACCTTCACGCCAACACACTCATCCACAGCAGAGGATGGAGCGAAGCGTTGAAGAACGGCACGACTCAGAGTAAAGGTGTGTGTGTGTGTAAGTGAGCATTTTACAGTGTTTGGTGTTAAAGTGTTTGTGTGCTAAATATGCAGAGGTGGGAAGTGGTGGAGTACAAATACAAAGCACATGGCTCTGGTATCAGTACTGTACACTTATTTTCCTGACGACTGTTTACTTGGACTTCTTACATGTTGAACCCAAATACCTGTACTTTCTACTTCTTACATGTTGAACCCAAATACCTATACTTTCTACTTCTCACATGTTGAACCCAAATACCTGTACTTTCTACTTCTTACATGTTGAACTCAAATACCTGTACTTTCTACTTCTTACATGTTGAACTCAAATACCTGTACTTTCTACTTCTCACATGTTGAACTCAAATACCTGTACTTTCTACTTCTCACATGTTGAACTCAAATACCTGTACTTTCTACTTCTCACATGTTGAACTCAAATACCTGTACTTTCTACTTCTCACATGTTGAACTCAAATACCTGTACTTTCTACTTCTCACATGTTGAACTCAAATACCTGTCCTTTCTACTTCTTACATGTTGAACACAAATACCTGTACTTTCTACTTCTTACATGTTGAACTCAAATACCTGTACTTTCTACTTCTTACATGTTGAACTCAAATACCTGTACTTTCTACTTCTTACATGTTGAACACAAATACCTGTACTTTCTACTTCTTACATGTTGAACTCAAATACCTGTACTTTCTACTTCTTACATGTTGAACTCAAATACCTGTACTTTCTACTTCTTACATGTTGAACTCAAATACCTGTACTTTCTACTTCTTACATGTTGAACTCAAATACCTGTACTTTCTACTTCTCACATGTTGAACCCATATACCTGTACTTTCTACTTCTTACATGTTGAACTCAAATACCTGTACTTTCTACTTCTCACATGTTGAACTCAAATACCTGTACTTTCTACTTCTCACATGTTGAACTCAAATACCTGTACTTTCTACTTCTCACATGTTGAACTCAAATACCTGTACTTTCTACTTCTCACATGTTGAACTCAAATACCTGTACTTTCTACTTCTCAGATGTTGAACTCAAATACCTGTACTTTCTACTTCTTACATGTTGAACACAAATACCTGTACTTTCTACTTCTTACATGTTGAACTCAAATACCTGTACTTTCTACTTCTTACATGTTGAACTCAAATACCTGTACTTTCTACTTCTTACATGTTGAACCCAAATACCTGTACTTTCTACTTCTTACATGTTGAACTCAAATACCTGTACTTTCTACTTCTCTCATTTTCCAAACAGCTGGTTCCTTTAGTTTGAATGTGTGTTTGGTGGCGTGATCATTATTCTTTACGGTACGTCCACACAGCAGCTTTTTGAAAATCTTGAAAATGGGCGTGTCTGACAGCTTGGGGATTTTTTGCGAGCAATGCGACCAACAACCAATCACATGAATCTCCCGCCCCCGACATACAAAGCAAAAAAAACCGGGGATTTTATGCGAGCAATATATATATATATATATATATATATATATATATAAACTCCCCAAACAGGCGAAACCCTACCAGCTTCCCCCACTGTCTCTGCCTCCTCCCTCCATGCCTGGTTCCTCCGGTTTGTATCCCGTTAATAGTTCTGGTCGTAAAGAACCGGGTGATTTGCTACCGTAACTTCTCGTTTGGAATATGAGGAAATGAACTGCGGTCTGGTTCTCCCTGCATACACGCGGTTTGATTGGCTAGCGCTTCTACTGTCATATTTGTATAAACGTGTTTGATTGGCTGGCGCTTCCAGCTCAGCTTCAAAAGTTGAACATTGTTCAACTTTGGAATCCTGGAAATCCTGGAAATCTTCGCTTCGCTCCCCCACGATGCAGTTCGGCGAAAAGCGAGGCAAAGTGACGTCATCCCCATTCAAAGTCAACGGGCAGAGAAGCGGTGGAAGATTCTTCTGAAGCTGCTGTGTGGACGTACCGTTAGAGTCATTGCGTGCCTATTGATTTGAACACGATCCGTGTATCCATCACTTCCTGGTCTTCTCTAAAGAAGAGGGACCAATGGAAACGTTGTCATGTTGCCGTTGGTCACCATGGAAACATTCATTAGCTAACAATGACATTATTGTTCTATTAATATAAAGGGAGGTCAGGTACTCTTTAAAGCAGCTGCTAGCTATGGGTACTTTCTACTGAAGTACACTTCAAAGTTCTTTACTTTTACTTGAGTAAAGAAGTTTAGTCAGTACTTCTACTTTCACCAGAGTATTTTTAAACACGAGTATCTGTACTTCCACTTGAGTAAAGGATGTGTGTGTGTGTGTGTGTGTGTGTGTGTGTGTGTGTGTGTGTGTGTGTGTGTGTGTGTGTGTGTGTGTGTGAGTGTCAGTCGAACATGAAAGCAGCGCTCCGACAGCCGCGGCATATTTAATTCGTCAGTGAAAAGTTCCCCTTGCTTTTTGAAAGCGACGGCCTTTGATGCATCGACTCAGCGTTAACAATACAGACACAGGGTGAGCGAAGGGACAGTGGCGGATGGCAGATCTATTTCATAACTGACCAGCGTCTCATACCCGGGGGCATCGTGGGAGTTAAGCCTCAGTGTGTGGCGACAGCTGGATAACTCAGACACCAAGCCGGCTCCTCTGGATTTACTAAGAGCGCTAAGGGCAGAGTCTTAATGACACGCATGTGCCCAACACTTCTCACGGTGAAAGCCTCTTATTCTCACGGATCATCGCCTCGAAAGATGGCGTGATGGAAGCTCCACTTAATCCCCGTCTGGTCAGAAAAGAACAAGCTTAACCCAAAGTTATTTAATCAAGAGTTATAGCATTTAACAGATTCGATGTATTTCCAGCTGGAAGGACAGAAATCTGATGCCATGTCTTTTGATGCCGCTGCAACACAAAGAATTCCCAAATTGGGATCAATAAAGTTCTTCTTATCTTCTCTTCTCTTCACCGTGACAACAGAAACACAAGCACTCGATACAGCAGGGGTGTCAAACTCAAGGCCCGGGGGCCAAATTCGGCCCGCGACTTCATTTCATGCGGCCCCTCAAGAGATTGCGAAGAATATAATATGTTTATTATACGGTTACATGCCGATTTACAGAAGCACATTGCCCATAAACTACATATCCCACAATGCATCTCAAATTTGACTTTTTTCTCATAATTTGACTTTTTTTCTCAGAACAAGTTTTTTTCTCAGAATTTGACTTTTTTTCTTCAAAATATTAATTTTTTCTTAGAATTAGATTTTTTTTAAATCATTTTGTGACATTCTCAGTGAAGAGACTTGCAATGATTTGCCCTAGACTTCCGCTTTCAGACGTAGTTAATTATGAAGTTATTACCCTATCCGATAATAATCCAATGCAGAGGCAATGATGTAATATAATACATTATTTTATATATATTAAATATTTATATATGTATTTTGATATAGTCTTAAAGTTACAACCGGCCCTTTGAGTAAAAACCATAATGCTGATGTGGCCCGCGAAGAAATTGAGTTTGACCCCCTTGCGATACAGGAACAGGACAAACGGGGGAAGTCATCACAAGCCGTTTCCATGTTGGCGAAACTTGCTTATATTCTCTTTACAAACCGAAGATCCATTTAATCGCCTGACAGGAAGTCACGTAATGAAATGAGACTTGTGATACCTTTCTACGATAGATGGAAGTAACAGGATGTGAGATATTAGACCGCGTGTGTTTTCGTCTGAAACAACAGATTTGTTTCTGGAAGTTTGGAGCAAGATGGCTCGACAACATGAAAGCTAATGGAGGGTGAAAGATCAAACTATTAAAAGACCACCATCTGCTGTTCATCTATCAAGACACTTCACACCTGTCCACACGCTGCACGGCACCATGTGGTCTCTTCTTCAAATTAGATCATATGATGTTCCACTTATAACGGGTTGCTACTGCAGCAACGCTAACGCTGCATTTAGACTGAGAGGAATACAAGTCTACTTCTTTTGCACCCGAGCCTAAAGGTCCCAAACGCTTTGTGGCATATTGAAAATGTAATAATAATAATAATAATAATATATAGATTTTATATAGCGCTTTTCTGAACCCAAAGACGCTTTACATTTGGGAGGGAGGGTAGACAAACAAAACAAAAACAAAGACAAAACCAAAAAGAAACAAAACACAACAGAAAAGCAGTCGGGAGGTAGTTGATTGAGAGGGGGCGGGGCTTATGGATACAGAGTTGAAGAGGTGGGTTTTGAGGCGGGACTGGAACAGGGTGAGGGCTCAGACTCACGGAGGTCTTGGGGGAGGGAGTTCCAGAGCTTCGGGGCTGCCACAGAGAAGGCTCTGTCCCCGAAGCTCCGGAGTCTGGCCTTGAGGATGGAAAGCAAACCGGCTGAGGAGGATCTGAGGGGCCGGGGTGGTTGGTAGAGGATGAGGAGGTCAGTGAGGTAGCGAGGGGGGGGGGGGGGGCCAGATGTTGGAGGGCTTTGTAAGTGAGGACCAGGAGTTTGTAATGGATGCGTGTGTTTTAATGAGAGGGGATTAACTAAGTATGTGTATGCTGCGTTCACACCGGACGCGCTGCGACGTCTGGGGGCGGGCGCGATTACATGTAAGGTCAATGCAGAGACACGATCAGACGCGAATTCGCTCCGACGGCGCGCATGAAGCGGTGGGACGGCGGCGCGAAGCACGCGATTGAAGGGCGCCGCGTCAAACGCGAGAGTTCAATTTTTTTCAACTCGGGCGTCAAATTCACGTGACGCGTTCTCGCGGAAGCCAATCGGCGGTGAGGATCTCAGCCTGCCGTCACTGACGTTCAACCAGAAAACATCAGCCGTTAGCCGTTAGCTGTTAGCCCTCAGAGCTCACAGCTCCTCATATCTGTTCAGAAACTAGACAGAAGTGAAACAAGTACAAACCACAGACTGCCTGTGTCATGGAGAATACAGTCGCTGGTTTGTTTATGTCTGTAGGCCGTTGTTGTGTGAGTGTGGACGGTCGGAGCATATATAACGTTAGCTTAGCCGATCTCCATTCAGAAAACACGCATTTTAAAGGGTTCTTCGCCTGCCGTCTGTCTGCAGACTCGTCAAAGCATTAATTCATGGTTTTTACTAACCGGTATCAGTGTGTTGTTACTTCGGCATCATTTTGAAACGAGTATTTACATTAACTCACGGTCAAATATGTTCATCTTGTTGTAGTTGTAGCTCCGAGCCAGCGCGTCGTGTTTGAAGGATGCGAGTAACGGCCCCTACACACGGCGGCGTGCGTTGCCGCTTCAACGCTTCTGCCCATTCACTTTGAATGGGGTGACGTCACGATTCGCCGAACTGCATTGTGGGAGCAAAGCGTAGCTTCTCTCGAGGTGCTCGCTGCAAAAGTAGAGCAATGTTCTACTTTTGCCGCTCGACGGAGGCGTCAGCCAATCAAATCCCTCGTATGTAAATCTGACAGTACAAGCAGTAGCCAATCAAACCGGGTGTATGATGGGAGAGCCGGACCGCAGTTATTTCCCATATGTCAACAAAAGGAGGAGAAAATGATCGTGGCGGTAGGGAATCACCCGGTTTACTCTATGACCAGTCCCTCTTTACATACAGGGATACAAACCGGAGGAGCCAGGCATGGGGGGAGGTGGCAGAGACAGTGGGGGGAACTGGAGTTTATATCCAGTGCACTTCGTTTTGAATGGACAAGCTAGCAAGCATAGACAGTAATATGTAGCCAGCATGGATGTAGCACGAATGCTTTGCTTTGTATGTCCGGGGCGGGACATTCATGTGATTGGTTGTTGGTCGCGTTGACCTCCCCAAGCTCGAGACACGCCCACCGCCAAGCGGCAACGCACGCCGCCGTGTGTAGGGGCCGTAAACACAGCTGGCAGCCGCGGTGAAACTCAAGCGTTTAGAGCGAAGCGAATATTTGCATCGCGTCCGGTGTGAACGTATCATAACAAATATAATCAGGATCGGGGTCGCCCAAAAAAACTATTTCTATCTCTATCATATCATGGTCAATAAAACTTCTTTAAAAAGTCTCTCCTGATTGAAATTAGAGACCGATGTAAGCCACGTCTTCACCTGTCACGGTCTACGGTGAAAGACCCTCAGAAACACCCCACAACAAGTGCAATTGAAGCAGTTTCTTGTCAGCAATAGCCCGAGACGCGCCGTAAGCCAACGAGACATCTCATTAGTATTCAAAGCCAACCGCGTCCTCCGGGTGTTTCAGATGACAGCAATCAGTACATGTGCAGAATGTTTACACGTCAATAAAAGAACAGAGGACAACAAAAAGGTAACTGGCTCTCTGGGTGCCGTGAAAGACGTATGACAGCGGGACGTTTTATTAAATCTCAAAGTGTGTCGATCTCAGCGTTCAGACGTCATGGGCAAACCTTTTAAGAGCTACATGTTTGTTTGTTTTGTTTGTTTGTTTGTTTGTTTGTTTCCTCTCCCCAAGGAGCTCCTGGTTTCCCCTTTGCAGCATTTCCCGTGGCTTTTGATCATAAATGCATTCGTTTAGTTATTGGGTTCGGACCTCGCTCTCCGATGGGACCTCGGAGAGCCTCTGGCCGCTTTCAGGACCATTCATCATTGTTGCTAAATGTAAGCAGGGCGCTGCGGTGATGTTTACACATGTAAAGGCAGGTTGTGGGAGACTGTGGTGTGTGTGTGTGTGTGTGTGTGTGTGTGTGTGTGTGCGTGTGAGAGAGAGGAGAGAGAGTGAGTGTGTGTGTGTGTGTGTGAGTGGTGTGTGTGTGAG
>JAMFTG010001578.1:0-5000 GCA_023974075.1 Chaenocephalus aceratus
ATCAAGCAGATCATGTTTAAAGTAACATATTAAATATAAATATACATAATACAGTAGGGATTACAGACTTGATCCAGCCAGGCCATGTACAGAGCACTGGGGCAGTCGCTGTGTGGCACAGGAAGGCTCCCGGGATATTAACATCACATTTACATGAACATATCAAAACAGCACAACAAGAACAAAGATTGCTCTTGACTTAGGAGGAAAACATATCCAAGTCAAATGAGTGCACGCTATCGTTTGCAGCTCAGCTAAACAGACCTATCCAAATGTCTCTCCTATTTGAATAACTCTGCCATGGCACACAGTCACAGTGTCCACCTTTGTAATACAGTTTGGCATCGCTGTTTTCATGTCCTTATTCTGATAAAGAGGCCTGAATACATGTTTCACCTGCTGTATATTTCTGATACAAAGCCTTTGACTAAACTTAAAGAGAACAAGATCAAAGGGTGGTCGAGGATCTCGTGATTTGACCTTAAGGGCTATACTATATATGAGGCCCTAAAGCAACTGCTCCTTTATCTGTATCAAATGCACACATTTGATGCACCAAATCACACAATAAAAAGAAGAAAGTAGTACTCCAAATAAACTGGAATTAATTTCACATCTTAAATTATTAATATATACACAATATATCATCACCAAATTCTGTGTTATTTTGACCGATCATAACTCAGCTTTTGCATACAAATATTTTGCATGGTTAAGAAAGACGGATCGGGGGGTTTGAGGTTTCTTTGGTGGATCAATGCTTTTGGGCAACACATCTGAGCTGAGGTGTGTGGGCCGCGCCCATGGGAACATCACACGGTATACGAGGTATTGCCAAGAAGCATTGTTACATTAGATACATAAGCACACATTTCCTCACTGTTGTGTTAAATGCATATTGATTTTCCACCCGTCAGTGTTACCTGGAGGAAGCAACCGGTCTCCGTTCAGTGATCACACGCGTCACGCTCTCCTGGTCTCTGGTCTTAAAACCTCAGCTGGAGCTGGAAAGGAAGTGTGTCCTTCTGAAGGAAAACTGTCACAACACACACACACACACACACACACACACACACACACACACACACACACACATGAATACATGTATACCATAGGGTAGTGGATGCTAATACTGGTTGTGTGTCTTACCCTCCATGACCTCTGGCTTCACAGCGAACTGGAAGGTGACCTCCAGGCCTTTGGTCACGTTTCCAATCCCTCTCACCAGCGTGTGATTCTGTTCGTCCTCAAAGGGAAAATACCTGCAGAGCAAGAAATAGAGTATTATTACAAATCACCAAACATACTTCATTTCCCAGGTGAACATACAAATGAGTCGGAAATAAATGAAAGTGTGGAATCCCGATTTGAGATCAACAGAGTTAATATAATATGGATTAAAGAAACCGTTTATTTGGGCGTATATGTGCTCATCATTTGTTTGAAACTAACTAACTTCCCGTCAGTATATTTCTTGGTGTCACTCACACTCCATCAGGAGCAATAAGGGTTGCCGTGACTCCCGTTGCTAGGATGTTGTCCACGGAAGCCGACTGTATCTCTGTTGCCACGGTGCCGATGCTCACGATGTTCACCTGTGCAGCAGAGGAGAGCAGGTGTTTATAAGTTAATGAACCACTGCATGTTAAGTTTACATTATATAATATTATTTATTATATATTTTATTGCTTATTTTTACTCGTGTTTTCATATGAATATTTGTTCTGTTTTATTTTATCTTGATTGCCTATTTTACTTCAATTCTTTGTGTTATATCAAAAACTAATATGAGAAGGAAATGTAACAGAAGATAAAACACAACACGTAAATAAAATTAAATAAAAAAGAATAGGGATGTGCAATAAAAAGAATCAAAAAATATAATAACATACTATAACAAAATGTAAGAATGTCGAATAAATCATAAGATAACGGAATGTGACATTGAAATGAATGTAAAACATTGATCGCTGTGATTGATTAGCAATCTCGTAGACAACCTAATTTAAAGTAAACTTGTACGTCTACTTCAGCATTATCTCATCTTCTCATCTTCTCTCCGCGATTCACATTTCAAAAATGTCCCTCAGTGTCTGCACGTGTCTCACCCTTCCTCCAGTTGCGTCTGCAAACCTCCCAACGTCTGCCAAGCGACAATCAGTCCCTTCGAACGTCATCACGGATATTATGACTCTGCAGGAAGACAAGAAAGACGCTTTGATTGATTAGAATGTAATGTTTTCATATAGCATGCAGGTGCAAAACAAGCATCCTCACCCGCTCTCCACCGCCTGCTGAGCCAGCTGTTTGTAGAAATAAGGGGTGAGGGAGGAGGGGGAGAGAGAGGGGAGAGAGGGAGGTTTCTCCATCTCTCCCAAGCCCAATGTTGGCTCTGCCGTCAGTACACAGAACCACCTGCACAGATCAGGAACTACATTACCCACAAAGCCATTTCTGTCTCAGTTCTGATAGTGACACACACAGTTTAGAATCGCACATATTTACATTTCTCACTTTCCACTTGTTATAAATACCACATTTTATCAGTAGCAGCAATAACACGAAGGTGTTTTAGTCTCTTGAGTATAATACCATTTATCTATAGAGCACATTTTATACAACAGATGTGGCGCTTTAAAACAAAGACAAGACATTATAAAAAAAGGCAGAAGGACAATAAAATGACAGATAATCAAATATATAATTAAAAGTGAAAAAAACAGAAACCATTACGAATAATAAAAGTGAGAGAATTGTTTTTTTAAAGGATAAGAATGACATTAATTATATGCTAAATAAAACAAACCTATTCTAATTGAATGCATATGTTTTCCCCATGTCAATGTTTCTTAAATAATATTTACAGTGTTTGTCAGTATCTTTCCTGCAAGAAGTTAAATCAACTAAAAGTAACATGTTGGTAATTGATTGCTCGTCATTATGGCCCCTCCTCCTTTTCATTTAAGCTCCTATATTAAAATGTTGACCGTCAAAATTATGGTCGTTTATTCCTCACCTTTGACCCTGGATATCTTGATGCCATGGCAACCGAGGCTAACGCTGCAGGACCGAGACTCGTAGCTCCATGTTCCCTGAGGCTGGAAACAGAGATATTAATAAACGTGAAGGTATTTTTAAAGTATGAAGATAATGTAACGTCTTGTTCACTTACTCTTTGACCCTCTGCATCAACTGCTGGTACGTCTCAGCGATACAGTGCGGGATGCTGTAAGCCACGCCCTGTTTCCAAATATGGTCGTAGTCCACCAGCGCCCAGTCCCTGAGAGTCAGAGGAGTGCTGGTGCCATCTCCATATATCACCCACCTGCGAGGAGAAGGTGTTTTTGAATGGAAGTATTTATAGTTGACCTTCAAAAGCTACAACAAAACAACAACCACGGTATTCCTGAAAGGGCAGCAGTCGTCCATTGCTCTTGTTCTGGCATGAAGTGTTTCATTTGAGTGAAACCTCACATTATTCTCCTACCTCATCGTTGAATGTGACCAGAGCCACTCTCCTGCGGGGAGACTCCTGCAGGAGGGAGGACAGCGCCCCCTGTAGGGCATCCTGCATACCCTGTGGAGAAATAACCAATAGCAATGTTTCTTTAGACATATTATTATCATATTTCGAGTTCATATCAGTATGTATTGTGTCTACTTTAAAGAGTCCTCTCCTGCTGATGTCCAGGTGTATATCAGTATGTAGTGTCTCTACTTTAAAGAGTCCTCTCCTGCTGATGTCCAGGTGTATATCAGTATGTAGTGTCTCTACTTTAAAGAGTCCTCTCCTGCTGATGTTCAGGTGTATATCAGTATGTAGTGTATCTACTTTAAAGAGTCCTCTCCTGCTGATGTTCAGGTGTATATCAGTAATTGTAGTGTCTCTACTTTAAAGAGTCCTCTCCTGCTCATGTTCAGGTGTATATCAGTATGTAGTGTCTCTACTTTAAAGAGTCCTCTCTGCTGATGTCCAGGTGTATCAGTATGTAGTGTCTCTACTTTAAAGAGTCCTCTCCTGCTGATGTTCAGGTGTATATCAGTATGTAGTGTCTCTACTTTAAAGAGTCCTCTCCTGCTGATGTTCAGGTGTATATCAGTATAGTGTCTCTACTTTAAAGAGTCCTCTCCAGCTGATGTTCAGGTGTATATCAGTATGTAGTGTCTCTACTTTAAAAAGTCCTCTCCTGCTGATGTTCAGGTGTATATCAGTATGTAGTGTCTCTACTTTAAAGAGTCCTCTCCTGCTGATGTTCAGGTGTATATCAGTATGTAGTGTCTCTACTTTAAAGAGTCCTCTCCTGCTGATGTTCAGGTGTATATCAGGATGTAGTGTCTCTACTTTAAAGAGTCCTCTCCTGCTGATGTTCAGGTGTATATCAGTTCTGTAGTGTCTCTACTTTAAAGAGTCCTCTCCTGCTGATGTTCAGGTGTATATCAGTATGTAGTGTCTCTACTTTAAAGAGTCCTCTCCTGCTGATGTTCAGGTTTATATCAGTATGTAGTGTCTCTACTTTAAAGAGTCCTCTCCTGCTGATGTTCAGGTGTATATCAGTATGTAGTGTCTCTACTTTAAAGAGTCCTCTCCTGCTGATGTCCAGGTGTATATCAGTATGTAGTGTCTCTACTTTAAAGAGTCCTCTCCTGCTGATGTTCAGGTGTATATCAGTATGTAGTGTCTCTACTTTAAAGAGTCCTCTCCTGCTGATGTTCAGGTGTATATCAGTATGTAGTGTCTCTACTTTAAAGAGTCCTCTCCTGCTGATGTTCAGGTGTATATCAGTGTGTAGTGTCTCTACTTTAAAGAGTCCTCTCCTGCTGATGTTCAGGTGTATATCAGTATGTAGTGTCTCTACTTTAAAGAGTCCTCTCCTGCTGATGTTCAGGTGTATATCAGTATGTAGTGTCTCTACTTTAAAGAGTCCTCTCCTGCTGATGTTCAGGTGTATATCAGTATGTAGTGTCTCTACTTTAAAGAGTCCTCTCCTGCTGATGTTCAG
>JAMFTG010001578.1:17500-36965 GCA_023974075.1 Chaenocephalus aceratus
TGGACTGAGGAGCATCAATGAAGAGATATCAAAGAGTGGCACTGGTCTCTGCCGGGGGAGAAGTACTATCCTACTGAATGTAAACCAGGATGTGAACCAGAATGGCATCCACTTGAGCCGAACAATGCAGGTGTCGATCTTGAGAACTGTGTGGTGATGAGCACCTCAAAAGAATGGCACGATGTCCCTTGTTCTCACAGCCATAAGTTTATCTGCTACAATGGTGAGTATATGTCACTATTAATGCTATATAAATCATATCATACTGTGTAACAATAGTTGAAAGATAACTCATGTTGTAGAGTTACATTTAATGAAAACATTTATTACTTTTTACTTTTAAAATAAAATTATTGGTAACTTTGATGATAAAATTCTACTTGTTTGAATACATTATAATGGTAAAGTATAGGCCTATTCTTTTATTATTATTCAATCTACATTATTATACCAAACACTTTCGTCAATCTGAAATGTAAGTGAGATCGTGTTCATTTTATTTAACATCATTGTTTAACATGATTTAACTAAGAGAAAATTATTTCAAAACTTGTAAAATGTGTCTTTTCATTCTCACAGAAACAGGGCCACAGAAATACTTTGTAATTGATGAACTAAAGAACTGGCTTCAGGCTCAGAGCTACTGCAGAACACATCACACTGACCTGATCAGTGGAATCACACACATCAATGAGTTCAAGGACCGGGTTGATGAGTTCAAGAACCAGCATGTCTCTTCTCACTCGTGGATCGGCCTGTTCAGAGAGATCTGGAGTTGGTCGGATGGGAAGAATTTCTCTTTCAGACACTGGGATCCGGACTCATTTAAAGATGTAGCCTCAAAGACATGTGCTATGACTACGCCAAATGGAACATGGAGCTCCGACAATTGCACATATGAAAAACCCTTCTACTGCTATGACGGTGAGTTTTGGAAAAGTCATTGATTGTTTTTTTGTCTCATGTTTTTTAATATTTATACATGTATGTTGAATATCCTTTTGTGGAGAAAATATGTATAAGATACACACAATTAGAGATCTGGATAATTTGTTTATTCATACTATAGAACAAATATAATTGTTGTTAAAATTATTTTAAAAAACATGAAAGAACAGTTTTAAATATCAATAAGCTATTTGTTTGTTTTTGTCCTTAAGACAGATCCTTTAAACTTGGCTTATTGAAGTTGAGAATTGTTTTGCAGTAAATGGTTACGCTAACTAAACAAATTTCAATGACAGACAAAGTGATCCTGATCAAAGAGAAGAAGACTTGGGATGAGGCCCTGACTTACTGCAGAGAGAAGCACCATGACCTGGTCTCCATCACTGACCGTCACCAGCAGAGATGGGTCCAAGAGAAAGCCAAGATGGCCGACACTGAGTTCGTCTGGCTGGGAATGCGCTACACCTGCACTCTGGATCTGTGGTTCTGGGTCATTGATCGTCTGGTCTGCTATGACAACTGGGCCAAACAAGAAAAGACAAGACAAGTTCATTGTGACATGGCTACAGTCATGAAGAGAGATGGAGAGCGGTACAAAAAGGCTGACAATGAAAAGTTTCATTTCATCTGCGCTAAGTAAACCCATTGTATATTTACTGCAACAAGCTCACTCTTCTCTAATATGTATCTGCTCTCTGGGTTTATTGAATGGCTCTAGTTCAAATATAGAAATCACAGCCTGAAGAGGGGAGAAACTAAACTACTAACAGATTACTAACTGAAATTGAGAAAAATGGGTGAGACTAAAGTTAACATACATTTGCCTCTGTGAACATCTGAATTACTTTATGATATGGACTTGTTGTAGTAGTTATTGATATAATGCATGTATATTTATCCTCTTAAAGTGTGAAACCGGTAATCTTCATTTGAATTGTTGTTGTGTCCTATTATATGTTTATGAGAGAAAAAATATATAAAAGACAAATCCATTACGTTTTGCTTCTTTTTTTTAAATATATTTTATGTAATGGTTGAATTTGAATCACTAATTTTGAATCACTATTTTTGTCATATTTACCTTTTTATCAAGTTTTTAACTAGATGTTTAACTGTCTAAAGCTGAATAAACAATCCGACCAAAAAACAGGATGTGGTGCTTTCTTCCACTGGCTTTACATATGAATGTTTTACATTTACCTAAGACGTGATTATTTGGCAGTAAAACATATATATAATATAATGTATGGGTATATAATGCAAAGGGATTCCTCCATGGCTGTCATTCTTACAAATCAAACTACATAACAAGGCAACCCTGTCTCCTAAAATAACGTTCCCACAGAACTAAACCGCATTCTCAATTAGCTAGAAACATATTTTCTCCCACGTTACGTTTGTTATGAACGTATCTCAAATACGTTTATTTTCTACATATCTTTGCCATTTATTGTCTTGCTTATAATAATGATAATAGTCATTTATAAATATCATTTTAGAGCACACATTTGTAATCAGTAGGTGAGGCTGTAATTTCGCCAGCTGTTACTCTCATGAGCGAGGCAGAAAATAATAGTTTTAACATGCCAAAAAGCTGCTGTGTCGTTTATTGCACCTCAAACATTAAAACAAATCCAGAGTTACGTGTTTCTGAACTTCCTCTAAGAAGAAAGGACAGTAACAGAAGATCTCTGTGACGCCAGATGTGGTGTTGTTAATGCGATATGATATCCAGTTTAGGATGGCCGAAGACACTACACTACCCATAATCCCCAGCTATCGTTGGGACTACAGTCCCGTTGACAAACCCCGTGATTAATCTTCAAGCTCTGGGATTGGATGTTGGAGTGGCAATGCGCCAAGGTTACGCCGAGCGTCAAGCTCTTTGAAATGGAACGAAACCACGGCAGACTATTCAAAACTGGACTCGTACGCCCCCCCCCAGAACTACACATGCTGACTATTGTGTTTCGCAACATGTTCTCTATGGCACGTCTCTACTGGGAATGTAGTTTTAAAAGACCTTTTCGTTTTTTCCCAAAATTAGAAGTTGACAGTATTAAACTGTGTACAGCCCTGGAGGTTTAGGCGATAGGAAACAAATTGGTGTGTACAC
The DNA here is from genome assembly GCA_023974075.1 of Chaenocephalus aceratus. Classification (NCBI taxonomy): domain Eukaryota; kingdom Metazoa; phylum Chordata; class Actinopteri; order Perciformes; family Channichthyidae; genus Chaenocephalus; species Chaenocephalus aceratus. The sequence continues at coordinate 20,565 of JAMFTG010001578.1, forward strand.
ATTTAAAACATGTAATTACTAAATGGGTGAAAATCGCTTGTATCCATAATGGGCAGCATTAATATATACCCACATGACAGCTCATTGTTACTTTGTAATTCTACTCCACGACAAGTCATTGTTTAATCTGGTATTTTAACTCCACTACATTTATTTTAGATAATTTGCAGATTCTGATTAATGATGTGAAATATAAACAACCCTTAAAGCAGACTTTAGTTACACCTGAGTAAAATTCAGGGAAGGTGATTGTCAAGTGCCAACAATCAGGAGAGATATTTGATAGTTGGTGCTTGAGAAGACTAAACATTTATCTGCAGATCTTTATAAAGTATATTAATTACTCGTTATTCTCTACTAATAGTTCATTAAAGACTGTATAATGGCTATTTTGCACATGCCTTTCAAGATTTCAAGATTTTCTAAGGTTTATTGACATATCATATCATATACTGTACACAACTACGGTGTAGTTATGCAATGAATGAAAAACTTGGGTCGCAGGTTCCTCAACAGTGCATTACAAGACTTCTATTAATATGTGTGTATACCTCTACCATTAAACTGTCAAATTCTGCACATTTATTATACTATCTACATACATAAGAGTATAATTAATGTGTATAATATCAGTTAAAATAAGTGCTTCAACATAGTTAACATTGCAGGAAAGCATATATTAGACGTTAAGTACTTTGTCAGGCTTAATATTTATCTGTAGATAGATACCCCCAAAGCTTTTTCTTATTTGAAGGAAGACCTTAACCCTAAAGTATTCTTTAATGTGTAAGGTTAATTAGTTTGTCTGTTTTGCACTTCCTCCTATTAATATCTTTGTACATCCAGCACTAAACTGTTTTATTGTAGAGATCACTTACAGTATCTTCTTGATTTTTTATATTCTATATGTCTATCATTGACCTTCTACTTTCCCCCTATGAAAGTATATGTACTCTTAATATTTTTTTCATCAAAAATAATATTATTCAACAAAAATAATTCAATAACGTGCTTTAACCACTAGGCGGTGACACAAGGTACACACAGCATACTAATAATAACTTTGTATTATTAGTGTAGGGACACTTATGTATGTATAACATCTGAAGATGTGTAGTTTTATTCATGTTTTACATCATTTTTACAGGATATTGCTATACTATTTCTCATGTTTTACTTCTACACATTAATATCTGATTTGTAAAACATCACAGACAGAAAGGAATATCCGTCATTTCATGGTAAGCTATTGAAATTGTGATTCCATAGATGTGTCTCCCATCACCCAAATCCCCTGACTATTCTCTCAAATCAGTATTTACATTCTTATATTCAAAGAAAATCAGGTTCTTGGGTAATCTGTTCAGTGGGTTTGTGAGTATCCTCGAAATGTCCCTTATGGGCCTACGTCTGTTTCCGGTGACTTTATTTACAGCTAAAAAGCCCAAGATTATAGAATTAAATGAATAAATAAAAACAAGGATAAGTGTGTGTTATTGTAGAGTAAATAACAGTGTGTTATTTAGAAAAGAATAACAAATTAGAAGGAAAAGTCTGACATTATACGATTTAAAATAAAAACAAATAAAGAAAAAGATAAAACACTGGCATGTAATTTACGTTAGAATAAATAGAATGGTTTGGAATAATAGATGAGAGTAAAATCTACGTCACTTTACAGCCCCGCCCACTTTTGGGGAAACCAACGCTGTCGTTTGAACGGCGATCAAGCCTGAAGCCACAGAAGTCTTCTGTACCGTCCTTTCTTCGTAGAGGAAGTACAGAAACACGTAACTCTGGATTTGTTTTAATGTTTGAGGTGCAATAAACGACACAGCAGCTTTTTTGGCATGTTATAACTATTATTTTCTGCCTCGCTCATGAGAGTAACAGCTGGCGAAATTACAGCCTCGCCTACTGATTTCAAATGTGTGCTCCAAAATGATATTATAAATGACTAGTATCATTATTATAAGCAAGACAATAAATGGCAAAGATATGTAGAAAAGAAACGTATTTGAGATACGTTCATAAGAAACGTAACGTGGGAGAAAATATGTTTCTATAAGATATGTAGAAAATAAACGTATTTGAGATACGTTCATAACGAACGTAACGTGGGAGAAAATACGTTTCTGGCTAAACGTAATTGAGAATGCAGTTTAGTTCTGTGGGAACGTAATTTTTAGGTGACAGGGTTGAACAAGGACTGTGTTTGAGGTCACTGATAGATTTAATTCTTGATTTCTAAGAAGGTGCTTGCCAAAATGTAAGTGAGTAGTAAAGGTTGGATGGTGCTTGCATGTAGAACAGCCAAGAGGGAGTCCCAGAGTTTTAGTAATCAAGTCGTTTCCAGGAGAAGCCATGAGAGCAAATCTTGGAGCCGAGTGAATTTAAGTACAGATCCTCTCCAAGTTACCTGTAGCTCTTTGAGGCAGGAGGTATGCAGCGAGAGTGCATGAGGATGGAGGAGAGGGAGGCTGCTCTAGCAGTACACGGTTTGTCCACCAGAGAGGAGCAAAGATATATTTTTAACTATAGAAACAATTATATTCTCTTAAACTGTTTGAAAAAAGCAAACGATTAGGTATGTTTCTGCCACGTGTTATATAGCTAATATTACACTTTTACATTTCAGTAAAACTCAACACGTGTGCAGTAAAGTTTCCAAAATATTTAATGGGGTTAAATTGAGACTCATGTTTTAATATCACAGGACATTTTTTTTAAACACATTTATATTTTGGAAAGTCATAATGAAATTGTTTGTAAGATGTGTATGTATGCATTGCTGTGACTTTCATAGGCATATCTCACTGACAGCAGGCTCATATTTTCAACAGCATATCTAGTTAAAGAGCGCCCCTCTAGTGTTAAAAGATAAGTAGAAGAACAAAAACATCTCCATCAATTTACAAGTTTATACAATTATAAACCCATATATGTGTTTTACTTTCAAATAAGCACCTGTTATGTAAATGTAAAACATGACTATTAAAGCCAGTGGATGAAAGAACAACTTCCTGTTTTGGGGTCAGATCGTTTATTCAGTTTTAGACATTTAAACATCCAGTTAAAACTCCACAAAAGGTACATATGAAAAAATTGTGATACACATATTATAACCATCACCAAATTTCAACCATAAAGTAAATATTTTATGAAAAGCAAAACTGTATAGATTTGTCATTTTATATATTTTTTTCCTCATCAACATATAATAGGACACAATAACAATTCAAATGAAGATTACAGGTTTCACACTTTAAGAGGATAAATAGACATGCATTATATCTATAACTACTACAACAAGTCCATATCATAAAGTAATTCAGATGTTCACAGAGGCAAATGTATGTTAACTTTAGTGTCGCTCCTTTTTCTCAATTTCAGTTAGTAATCTGTTAGTAGTTTAGTTTCTCCCCTCTTCAGGCTGTGATTTCTATATTTGAACTAGAGCCATTTAATAAACCCAGAGAGCAGATGCATATTAGAGAAGAGTGAGCTTGTTGCAGTAAATATACAATGGGTTTACTTAGCGCAGATGAAATGAAACTTTTCATTGTCAGCCTTTTTGTACCACTCTCCATCTCTCTCCATGACTGTAGCCATGTCACAATGAACTGTCTTGTCTTTTCTTGTTTGGCCCAGTTGTCATAGCAGACCAGACGATCAATGACCCAGAACCACAGATCCAGAGTGCAGGTGTAGCGCATTCCCAGCCAGACGAACTCAGTGTCGGCCATCTTGGCTTTCTCTTGGACCCATCTCTGCTGGTGACGGTCAGTGATGGAGACCAGGTCATGGTGCTTCTCTCTGCAGTAAGTCAGGGCCTCATCCCAAGTCTTACTCTCTTTGATCAGGATCACTTTGTCTGTCATTGAAATGGATATTTTTGATAACTTAGATTAATCATTATTGAAAAACAATGAATTTCAGTAACATAGCACCATGCAATCATCATTTGTTGTTATAATAAATAGGAATCTCTAAAAATACAAGTACAATATATAGAAATAGTATGAAAACCATTGATAAAGAAAACTAAGGCAACAAAATGATGTGGCACCTTTTGTAAAAAGCCAGGATAAAAATGTGAGGACAAAAAAACACGACTAAATTATATTTATTACTTTCTGCTCTTTCAGGGTTTATAATTGTCAGTCTCCACTAAAGGATATTTATATTATATATTTATTTATTTATTTATGTGTGTACAAATATATAACTAAAAACTAAAATACTTTTAAAGATTCTTCAAAACTCACCCGCATAGCAGTAGAAGGGTTTTTCCTCTGTGCATTCGTCGGAGCTCCATTTTCCCTTTGGCGTAGTCATAGCACAAGTCTTTGAGGCTTCATCCTCAAATGAGTCCTCCCAGTGTCTGAAGGAGAAATTCTTCCCATCTGACCAACGCCAGGTGTCTCTGAACAGGCCGATCCACAAGTAGTTATCTGGATTTGACGATATTTTGATTTCTTCCTTGAATTCTGTTGAATTGATCTGTTTGAATCCACTGACCAGGTCAGTGTGATGTTCTCTGCAGTAGCTCTGAGCCTGAAGCCAGCTCTTGGTCTCATCTCTACAGTGGTATGTTTGATTTGGTTCTGTGTGAAAAAAGAGACACAATTAATTACACATTTTTACAAGTGAATTAGTCTCAATAAATGTGTTTCTCCTACAAAATAATTGGTGCAAAAAATGTGAAAAAATTAACACAATTTGAGTTTAAAGTCTATTAAAGTGTTACGTTTAATAATAACAACAAATAACAACCCAAAGAGTGGAGAAAATAGTATTTCTCCAACAGTTACATTGCATCATTACAAGTAGGCCTGTACCTGACCACTGTCCGTATACACACAATGTATTTAAAATGTGTAGAATTGTATCATGACATTTACCATTAATGTTGTATAAACCTGAAAAGCAAACATTTATTTTAAATATATTGTTGTCTTAACAATGCATTCGGAAAAATACGTGTCATTATCCATCCATCCATCCATCTTCTCCCGCTTATCCGTGGTCGGGTCGCGGGGGGTATCAGTTCCAGCAGAGAGCCCCAAACTTTCTTTTCCCTGGCGACATCAACCAGCTCTGACTGGGGGATCCCAAGGCGCTCCCAGGCCAGTGAAGAGATATAATCCCTCCACCTGGTCCTAGGTCACCCCTTGGTCTCTTCCCAAGCTGGACGTGCCTGGAACACCTCCCTAGGAGGCGCCCAGGTGGCATCCTAACTAGGTGCCCCGAACCACCTCAACTGGCTCTTTCGACGCGAAGGAGGAGCGGCTCAACTCCGAGTCCCTCCCTGATGACCGAACTTCTCACCTTATCTCTAAGGGAGACACCAGCCACCCGACGGAGGAAACCCATCTCGGCCGCTTGTATCCGCGATCTCGTTCTTTCGGTCATGACCCATCCTTCATGACCATAGCTGAGGGTAGGAACGAAAATGGCCCGGTAGACAGAGAGCTTTGCCTTCTGGCTCAGCTCCCTTTTCGTCACAACGGTGCGGTAAAGCGACTGCAAGTACCGCTCCCGCTGCTCCGATTCTCTGGCCCATCTCACGCTCCATTGTTCCCTCACTCGAGAACAAGACCCTGAGATACTTGAACTCCTTCACTTGGGGTAAGGACTCATTCCCTACTTGGAGTGGACAGTCCATCGGTTTCCTGCTGAGAACCATGGCCTCAGATTTGGAGGTGCTGATCCTCATCCCAGCCGCTTCACACTCGGTTGCGAACCGATCCAGTGAGTGCTGAAGGTCGCAGACCGATGAAGCCATCAGAACCACATCATCTGCAAAAAGCAGTGGTGCATGCAATCCTTAGTCCACCGAACTGCAGACCCCCCCCCCCACGACTACGCCTCGAAATCCGATCCATGTATATTACAAAACAGGATTGGTGACAAAGCGCAGCCCTGGCGGAGGCCAACCCTCACCGGAAAAGGGTCCGACTTACTGCCGAGGACTCGGACACAGCTCTCGCTTTGGGAGTACAGAGATTGGATGGCCCTGAGTAGAGACCCCCTCACCCCATACTCCTGCAGCACCTCCCACAGTAACTCCTGGGAACCCGGTCATACGCCTTCCTCCAAGTCTACAAAACACATGTAGACCGGATAAGCGTACTCCCAGGCCCCCCCTCCAGGATCCTTGCGAGAGTTAAAAAGCTGATCCGTCGTTCCACGACCAGGACGGAATCCGCATTGTTCCTCCTCAATCTGAGGTTCGACAATCGGCCATTATACGTGTCATTATATTTTCAAAATTGTTACACAGTATGACATGAGGTTAACACACAATATCAAAATTAGATATGTATTCTCACCATTGTAGCAGATGAACCCAACGTGATTCTTACAAGGGTAAGTGTACCATTGTTGACCTTTTATCACCACACAGTTCTCCTCAGTAGTCCCATTATCCGGCTGACTTGTCCACCATTCTGTCTCAGATTCTTTGAACTCCACCCCCGGCAGAGACCAGTGCCACGACCTCTCGGTACTTGATATGCTGTGCAGTCCAATCCAGGCGTCTGTAGTCTGTGGAGAGTTAGTCAGTCTCTCCACGTCTCTCATGTCAGACACTGTGGCCAGGTCAGTGTATTTCTCTCTGCAATAACTCCGGGCTTCCTCCCAGGTCTTTCCCTCTTGAATGAGGTGGTACTCATAGAGGTGACATGTGAAGAAGGAACACTGACCTAAAAACAGAGAAAATTCTGCAGTGATGGAGCTGACAGTATGACAAGCAAGCACCTGATCATTACATTATATTGCATTTAGCTGACGCTTTTATCCAAAGCGACTTACAATAAGTGCATTCGACCAGGAAGATACAACCTTGAAGAAAACAGAATCATATAAGTACATCAGGTTTCATAGAGCCAAACATTTCAAGTGCTCCTCATCTGTCTTTAGATAAGCCAGTCCTTTATTAGTATATAAGTGCTTTGTTAATAGTTCTATTGCTCGAAATGGAGTCGAAAGAGATGAGTTTTCAGTCTGCGCCGGAAGATGTGTAAGCTTTCTGCTGTCCTGATGTCAATAGCCGCGTTCACACTGCGGTACTTTTCCCACAAAGGTTCATGCGAACTTAGTTCATGATCGCGTTCACACCAAAAAGAGCCGGTACTAAAAGTAGTTCATGCGAACCTTTTTACCCCCTCGAAAGTCCCTGCTGGAGAGCAGGGACTTTCGAGCGGCTCTTTTTTGAGAAAATAGCTATATTCCTGATTGGCTGGGCGGATTGCAAACCACGCCCCGTAAAACTCCCAAAAAGTTTTGTGAAGCCGCCATTTTATTATCCTCACATTAGCATTATTAGCATTAGCATTAGCCCAGCGCAGAAACGCAGAGAGACTAACTTATGGCAACACAAAATAAAACATGGGAGCGGTGGAGATGAGGAGGTGTCGGCGTTCTGGCGATTTACTCGGAAGGCTTCAGTAGAAGCTGCTGGGACTCCCAGCAGCTTCTACTGAAGCCTTCCCCAACTCCGGGGACTTCCGGCCGGGGACTTCCGGCCGGGGACTTTGGGCGGCGGTATACGCCGTGAAGTGGTTTGCGGCCTGCCAGTAAACCTAAAGTAGAAGAAGAAGAAGTGACATCAGCGGCTTCATTTGCCTAATCCACCCCCAGGGATTTATTCCGGTGTGAACGCGATCTGTCCTTAGTTCATGCGAACTAAAGAGTTTGCATGAACTAAGTTCGCATGAACCTTTGTGGGAAAAGTACCGCAGTGTGAACGCGGCTATTGGGGAGCTCATTCCACCATTTTGGAGTCAGGATAGCAAACCCAAGTGTTTTTGCTGATGGGAACTTGGGTCCCCCTCGCAGCGAGGTTGCAGCGAGCCGTTTGGCTGATGCAGAGCAGAGTGCACGCGCAGGGGTGTACGGTTTAACCATGCCCTGGATGCAGGGATGCCGCCAGGGATTTTGGGCCCCATGAAAAGATATCACATTAGTTACTTAAACATTTTTTTCTTAATGTTATAAAATAGTTTGGGCCCCTGTCAGTCACGGGCCCTTAGAATCGTCCTAACTTTTCACCCCCTTACGGCGCCCCTGCCTGGATGTAGGAAGGGCCAGATCCATTCGCAGCATGGTATGACAGTACCATTGTTTTGAAGTGGATTCTAGCAGTTACTGGAAGCCAGTGGAGGGAGCGGAGGAGCGGAGTGGTGTGGGAAAATGTTGGAAGGTTGAAGACCAGACGAGCTGCTGCATTCTGGATGAGCTGCAGAGGTCGGATGGCACATGCAGGTAGACCAGCCAGGAGGGAGTTGCAGTAGTCGAGGCGTGAGATGACGAGAGCCTGGACCAGAACCTGCGTCGCTTTCTGGGTCAGCTGGGGACGCATCCTCCTGATGTTGTAGAGCGTGTATCTGCAGCAGCGGGTTGTAGCAGCGATGTTTGCAGTGAAGGACAGGTTGTTATCTAGGATCACACCCAGATTCCTTGCTGAGTCGGGGAAACAACAGAGGTGCCGATGTTGATAGTCAGGTCAAGAGTGGGACAATCTTTTCCCGGAAGGAAAAGCAGTTCAGTCTTGTCAAGGTTGAGCTTGAGGTGATGAGCAGACATCCACTGAGAGATGTCAGCTAGACAAGCAGAGATGCGTGCGACGACCTGGGTCTCTGAGCGGGGAAAGGACAGAATTAATTGGGTGTCGTCAGCGTAGCAGTGGTATGAAAAACCATGCGGGCTAATGACTGATCCGAGCGAGTTTGTGTACAAGGAGAAGAGGAGGGGACCAAGAACAGAGCCCTGAGGGACCCCTGTGGTTAATTGACAAGGGTTGGACTCTGACCCTTGTCCGTTACCCTGTAGGTATGGTCTTTGAGGTATGAGTTGAGGAGGGAAAGTGCAGTGCCTGATCATTAAATCAAACTCATGAGTACTAGAATCACTTATTCCACTTTGTATTGTTAGGAAGAGTGAGCAGCTTCATGACTCCAGATGTGATTTAATTTAAAATCCACTTACCCATCATAATGAGCACAAACAGACTCCACTGCATCTTTGCTCTGTTAGATGAAAACATTATTGTTAGTGTGCAGTGATCATTTACAAATCTTATTTCATTTCATTTCAAACCTTTATTTATTCAGATTGGTCCCTTGAGATCATAGATCTCTTTTTCAAGGGAGACCTGCAGCATATAGGTTCCACATGAAACATAAAACAATAAAGGACATTATACATTATATTTACAGGAATACATTATATTTACAGGAATACATTATAAATTATGTCAGTTACATTTAAATTATGTCAGTTACATTTAAATTATTTAAAAAACCTAATGTTTCAGTTAAATGACCACAAACACAGACTGCACCACTCCCTTCAGTCAGCAGTGTAATGAGGAAGTTCATGTTAAGGAAATGTAAATTCTGAGCAGCACCAGCAGTAACAGGCACACACCACCAGGCTGTCAGGAGGCTGAACTCTCTCCCCCTCCCACCTCTCCCCTCTCTCCCTTCTCTCCCCTCTATCTCCCCCCCCCCTACACACACACACAGACACAAACAATCCAGCACCAGCAGTAACAGGCACACACCGTAAAATGTATTTTTAGCACATGGAAATGTCTCATTTCAATGAAAGACCAGTTGCAATCTAATCAATAACTGTATAGTGCCACACAATAACACTGACTTTTCATGTTGTTTTTTATGTCGAGGCTATAAGTATTAATACGTTGCTGGTGATATATTTTGTAGATTATTTATTCACATTACAATGCACTCCTACTATCAGAGACATAAACTGAAATTCTAGCTTAATTAAATTGTGTATTGTTGCTTTTATAAGCCCGATTAAAAGATGTGTGTTAATTATTTTATTAGGGGTGAACTTACCCTAATGAAAATTACATTGTGTTTATTTGAAGTGAGAGTGAGTTGCTGTGTATACCACATCGTCTCCAATAAAACATTTAAGATTTACCACCGTTTTTTAAAGCAGGAAAAATAGTGGGTTTTTCAGCCCTGAGTAATGTCTACGGGACAGGCTGCATACATCGCCCACAACGCTCTAAAAACCCTAACATGAACCTGAAAGGTAAACTCAGGGCAAAACATGTCCACTAGACTCAGACTGTTAGTTTTCATTATAAATGTTCAGCGTTCTGGGTAAAGTGAACATTAGATAAAGTTTTATGATTCAAAATGAAACATTGAGATTTTAATACAAATACATAAAATATTCCAAGTGATTTCAAGAGAAAACAAATGATTTAAGGGAATAAATGAACATAATAGGGTTTTAGATTTCATTACTTCTGATTGAGATGTGATTCATTAAATGTTCCTTCCCCTTTGGAACATTATTCTGAAGGAGAATATATTTCTCAAAATAAACAATACCATGAAAGTGTCAGAACAGAATCACACTTACTTCTCCTGAGTCGTCCTGTCAGCTGCTTCTCTCTCGTCTCTCTTGATGTGCTGGTGAAGACTCAGATATCCACGAGGTCGCGCTCTCTTTGAGCCACCTTTGGACAAACATTTGAATATTGAAATCCAGATGTCAAAGAGGTCTATCATGGTGGATATATGATCCATTGTTGCTAAGAATATCCTATACATGATGTAACAGCAAACACACACTGCCCTGTTGACTTCTAACAAATGAGAGAAAACTTGTCCGGCAAACATATCCACTAATAATATTAATTATATTTATATATTCATTATAATGTCTATATTTCTAATTGTTTTAATTGACATAGCAACAAGAGAAAGGGTTTATAGTCAAATGTAAAAAAATGTGCAAACGTTTTACAGAATTTTCTTAAACCTTCATGGTCAGTTTCAATGTTTGTATCCATACATGAACAAAAGGCCGATAAGTAGTAAAGTTCTGTATAAGCGCTGAAAACCCTTGTCCTGATATCAGCAGGGAGCTTGTTGCACCGATTTGGAGTGAGGATAGCAAACAGGCGTGTTTCTGTAGATGGGTACCTGCGTCCCACTCACACTGGGGAAGGAGCGAGCCGATTGGTCGATGCAAAGTGAAGCACACGTGAAGGACAAGGAGCTTGGACCCCCTGTGGCCCACCTCCAAAATAATAAATCTACGATAATGCAATTAATGTAAAATACTAAGTTACTGTGCTTTTTTTCAGTAATATAATTTAATAAGTAAGTTACTGAAACAAATGTTGTAACTTAAACAATTCCCAACAAGTATCAATAAATTAAATAAAACCTAAGTTTGGCTGCATAAATAATGTATTTATTATCCCAAACTTAATTTATTCTCTGTATCTTGGTCCAAAGTAACTAAAACTATTAAATACAATGATAACAAAGTCATTGAAACAAACTATGTTACTTTAACTAACACCAATAATTGGTATTTATGCTTTTTCATGCGCCATGACATTAAACAAAAACATTTAAATCTCCTTTTCCTGCATTAAATGTGCCTCTCATTAAATGATTGGCCCATAACTGAGGTTATTACCTATAACATCTTTACCGGAACATCCACCTCTGACAACAACAGAAGGCACTGTGCTTAAAGAAGTCAAGGACTTCAAGTACCTGGGCTCATGGGTCAACTCAACCGAGCAAGATCTTAAGGTGAGGAAGGCACTTGCATGGAGGCCCTGAACGGCATGACCAGTGTATGGAACTCCAACCTCCCCCGTCAAATCAAACTCAGCTTCTTCTATGCAGCGGTAGAGTCTGTTCTCCTCTATGGCAGTGAATGCTGGACCCTGAAGCCAACCCTGCAAAAGAGACAGATGCTACACCAGAATGTTGCGAGCAGTATTTAACATCAGCAAGAGTGTACATTTAACCAACAACATCCTGTATGAGGGAATACCAAGGTGTGAGCGAGAAAAATTGCAGCCAGGAGAATGAGACTAGCAGGACATTGCCAAAGGCATCAAGAGCTGCCAGCCGCAAATTGGTGTTGTGGGAACCAACACACGGGCATCGGTCACGAGGACGTCCCGCACAAACATACGTGGACGTACTCAAGAACGACGCAGGAGCACAAAGTACCAATGAACTGGATAAAAGTATGGAGAACCGGGATGACTGGAAGCAACGATGGTGGGCTAGTCTGAGGACGACCTAGAGAGATCACGGCCCCGCCAGTAAAATTAGTCTAGAACTGTAGCTACTTCTATTCCGACTGCCTCAATGTATTGTATGTTATTGTCTCCGTTCTCCCCCCAAGAAACCCCTCGAGGACGTAACACTGAACGGTGGTTGAATGTGTGAATGTTAATGTCTGCCTCTGTATGAATGGGTGACGACGGGTGAATGCTGACTTGTTTATGTAAAACGCTTTGAGGGCTGTACTGTACTGTAAAAACACTGTGTAAAATGCAGCTCCAGGGTCACTTTACATCATTCTTTTTTAATTTGTTTGTATCTATCTGCTTATTTAATTAACAGATGCATTTTTCTCAGAATGTAACCTCATATTTTTATATAAAGTATAGGTAAGTAAAAAAAACAAAACAAAGAAAAATAAAAGAAAAATCTAAAATACAACTGAACAAAACATATTAAGCTGATTACAAAGCAATGACTCGGTTCATATTTCACCATGGGTCGAAACAAACACTTTGTATTTTGATTGTAAAACAAATAAAGAAAGATAGGATATTTGGGTTTAATTAGTTCAAAATGTATTCTCTCTGTTGTTAAACCCCGTCAGGACATCAGCTTAATATGAATTGTATGTCTTTTGAGGATAAAACCATTATTTCCAAACTTTTCATCAGTGTAGCTTTCAGCATTTTTTAAACCATGTGTGTTGGACAGTCAGCTTTCCGTGTCCCATCTCTGGGTTTTTTCCATTACCTTACTGTATGTAAATGTCCTGTCATAACTGATATGGACTTCTCCTTTGGATCAATGGTCGCGAAAGAGATCATAATATGTCGTGTTGTTCATATTCAAATGCTGGCAGTAAATAGCTACATATTAAACATCTTTTGGGAGAAGTCTAAACCAGTACGACGCGGAGAGTGAAGCGAGGAGAGAAGAAACCAGCGTGAGTTCAACCTCTGTTATTTCATACATGCGTTTAACATTTTAAAAGGAGTAAACATTATATTGTGAATGTATATTTTTTCCTTCAGTATTTCGAATTTCGAATATTATACTTTCTAATCATTTAATTCTCTATAGCTTTCACGAAGGGTGTACACAGTTACAGAACTCGTTATAATAAATGTTTAGGTTGCCATACCCTTGTGTGGCAGGAATTGACTGATTCACACTTGCGTATTGTAACTGGTTCCTCTCATTTTATATATCGCATGTGTGGGGGAAACTTCTGTTGGAACGTCAATTCTGAAGAACTCTACCCAGACCCATGTATTTAGCTAGTTCAGAGAGAATAATCAACATTGTGCATTACAAGATATAATCATAACACCCCTATCAGCTGACGCCAACAGGCAGGAGCAGGGAGACAGAACACTGAGAGCAGAGCAGCCAAGGTTACAGGTGCGTGTGCTCAGTCAGGACAGCATGAACTGATACATTGGAAAATATTCCCCAACAGTTTCTCTCTTTTTATCAATTTTGATAACCTAAAAACCTTAGTCTAATAATATTTTGTTCAATACTTAAATCAATGGAAATCTTCAGATTTGAGTGTGGACTTACACAACATCAATTACATCAATAACAATCACATTAAGAACAACATAATAAGACTGGAACATCCAATCACAATGATTGAGACAGCCTAAACAATTCTCAAAATGTTTAACAATCTGAAAGGAAAAGTTGTGCAAATATTCAAAGACTTTTGTAAAAACCTGGAAAGGAAGGATTCAACATTCCTAAAACTTGAATTAATACATTTGTAAATGCTACCACTGATCTGCACCAAATTAAGCCTATCAATTATTCTTATTAGGTCTGTCTGTGCATGGTAATACATTAAAGAGTAGTGTATTTAAGCCTGATTGCTGGATGATTAAGGATATTAACATTATCTGTCATAATGTCAAAGTATCATAACTGTGCACATCTTATACTTACATCCCTTGGTTACTTGAACACGCTACAATATTATTAACCAGTGTCTTAACTTATTTCAAATATGATATACGAAATATTTGTATTGGAACAGTTTTAGACATAGTAATGCTGTAACATATTTCAGCCACTAGGGGGATTTTGCGGGGGGCAAAATCCGCAAAATCCCAAATGATCAAGTCAAAGTTGTTTTATTTATTTTATTTTATGTACCCTATTTGATTAAATAATTAATCTTGAATCACTAATAACTCATTTTTCATTCCACTGTTTTCCCTGTTACATCGTATAATTGATATTATTCCCATCAATGGATCCTATATCCACCATGATAGACCTCTTTCACATCTGAATTTTAATATTTAAATGTTTCCCCAAAGGTGGCTCAAAGAGAGCAGCGAACTCGTGGATATCTGAGTCTTCACCAGCACATCGAGAGAGACGGAGAGAGAAGCAGCTGACAGGACGACTCAGGAGAAGTAAGTGTGATTCTGTTCAGTCACTTTCATATTTTGCTTATTTTTGAGAAAGATATTCTCCTTCTGAATATTTTCCAAAGGGAAGGACATTTAATGAATCACATCTCAATCAGAAGCAATTAAATCTAAAACCCCTATTATGTTCATTTATTCGCTTAAATCATTTGTTTCTCTTGAAATCACTTGGAATATTTATGTATTTGTATTAAAATCTCAATGTTTCATTTTGAATCATAAAATGTAACTAATGTTCACTTTGAAACTCTTTTCTTTTACAAAAAAGTTGGCACTTTACCAAGAAACGCTGTACATTGATAATGAAAACTAAACCGTCTGAGTCTAGTGGAAATATTTTGCCCTGAGTTTTTACCTTTCAGGTTCATGTTAGGTTTTTAGAGCATTGTGGGCGATGTATGCAGCCTGTCCCGTAGACATTACTCAGGGCTGAAAACCCCACTATTTTCCTGCTTTAAAAAACGGTGGTAAATCTTAAATGTTTTATTGGAGACGATGTGTATACACAGCAATCTCACTCTCACTTCAAATAAACACAATGTAATTTCCATTAGGGTAATTTCACCCCTAATAAAATAATTAACACACATCTTTTGATCGGGCTTATAAAAGCAACAATACACAGTTTAATCAAGCTTTTATTTCAGATTACTTCTCAGTTCCGGTTAAAGAACCTATAAAGTTTCACCAACACATAGAGTATGTTAGGGTAGGGTTACCCTAGGGTTTCTGATAGTAGGCTACATGTGAATAAATAAACAAAAAAAATATAGAACCAGAAAAATATAATGGTTTTGATAAAAAAAAACAAAGTCAGTGTTGTTGTACAAGCACTATACTGTTATTGATTAGTTTTTAACTGGTGTTTGAGTGTTTCATTCAAATGAGACCTTTTCATTTGCTAAAAATACATTTTACGGTGTTTGCCTTTAGTGCATTACAGAGCCACTAAGGGACAACAATAAAAGAGAGAGAGAGAAAAAAGAAAAGTTGGGATAACGAGATACTGCTGGGGTTGCCTGAAATTTGCCTTTTCTCTGCATTGACATATTCATCACTAACTGCTGCACAGAAAGCGAGTGGTGCAGTCTGTGTTGTAATAATTTAACTGAAACATTAGGTGTTCAAAATAATTTGTAATGTAACTGACATCATTTATAAGATTTATAAATGATTTAATAACAATATTGGTTTCATCTAACAGAGCAAAGATGCAGTGGAGTCTGTTCGTGCTCCTTCTGATGGGTAAGTGGATTCTAAATTAAATCAAATCTGGAGTCCTGAAACTGCTCATAACCAATACAAAGTGGAATAAGTGAACTCAGACCCCGTTAAGATGAAGGGGCGATGTAAGAGGTGGGGGGTGATTCTAGTACTCATGAGTTTGATGTAATGATCAGGTGCTTGTCATACTGTCAGCTCCATCACTGCAGCATTGTCTCTGTTTTCAGGTCAGTGTTCCTTCTCCACATGTCACCTCTATGAGTACCACTTCATTAAAGAGGGAAAGACCTGGGAGAAGCCCGGAGTTACTGCAGACAGCATTTCAGTGGACCTGGCCACGATGTCTGACATGAGAGACGTGAAGAGACTGACTAAACTCTTCACGGACTACAGACGCCTGGATTGGACTGAGGAGCATCATGAAAGAGATATCAAAGAGTGGCACTGGTCTCTGCCGGGGGAGAAGTACTATCCTACTGAATGTGACCAGGATGTGAACCAGAATGGGTTCCAGAAGAGCCGAACAATGGAGGGATGATCCTGAGAACTGTGTGGCGATTAATCCCTCCCAAAAATGGTACGATGACCATTGTTCTAAGACCCCTAAAAGGTTTTATCTGCTACAATGGTGAGTATATTTCACTATTAACGCCATA
>JAMFTG010001579.1:0-35682 GCA_023974075.1 Chaenocephalus aceratus
CCCTGACTCCAGCGCGGTGGTGGCGGCCCTGGCCGTCCCCGTGCGCCCTCTGGGTACCTGACTCCCCTGCCTCCTCCGGGGCAGGTGAGGAAAGTGGTTTCGATGCCCTCCCCGGAGGATACTGTTCCCCCGGCAACCCGCCAGCAGATGAAAACACCCGCCTCTCCACACCTTCCGAGGGACGAGGGAACCGTGCGGGGGTCTGCTGGAGGCCACTGCCGGTGCTCCTTCCTGCGCCTCACCGGGACCCTGACTCCAGCGCGGTGTGGCGGCCCTGGCCGTCCCCCGTGCGCCCTCTGGGTACCTGACTCCCCTGCCTCCTCCGGGGGCAGGTGAGAGTGGTTCGATGCCTCCCCGGAGGATACTGTTCCCCCCGGCAAACCCGCCAGCAGATGAAAACACCCGCCTCTCCACCCCTTCCGAGGGACGAGGGAACCGTGCGGGGGTCTGCTGGAGGCCACTGCCGGGTGCTCCGTCCTGCGCCTCACCGGGACCCTGACTCCAGCGCGGTGTGGCGGCCCTGGCCGTCCCCCGTGCGCCCTCTGGGTACCTGACTCCCCTGCCTCCTCCGGGGGCAGGTGAGAGTGGTTCGATGCCTCCCCGGAGGATACTGTTCCCCCGGCAACCCGCCAGCAGATGAAAAACACCCGCCTCTCCACCCCTTCCGAGGGACGAGGGAACCGTGCGGGGGTCTGCTGGAGGCCACTGCCGGGTGCTCCGTCCTGCGCCTCACCGGGACCCTGACTCCAGCGCGGTGTGGCGGCCCTGGCCGTCCCCCGTGCGCCCTCTGGGTACCTGACCTCCCCTGCCTCCTCCGGGGGCAGGTGAGAGTGGTTCGATGCCTCCCCGGAGGATACTGTTCCCCCGGCAACCCGCCAGCAGATGAAAACACCCGCCTCTCCACCCCTTCCGAGGGACGAGGGAACCGTGCGGGGGTCTGCTGGAGGCCACTGCCGGGTGCTCCGTCCTGCGCCTCACCGGGACCCTGACTCCAGCGCGGTGTGGCGGCCCTGGCCGTCCCCCGTGCGCCCTCTGGGTACCTGACTCCCCTGCCTCCTCCGGGGGCAGGTGAGAGTGGTTCGATGCCTCCCCGGAGGATACTGTTCCCCCGGCAACCCGCCAGCAGATGAAAACACCCGCCTCTCCACCCCTTCCGAGGGACGAGGGAACCGTGCGGGGGTCTGCTGGAGGCCACTGCCGGGTGCTCCGTCCTGCGCCTCACCGGGACCCTGACTCCAGCTATGTGTGGCGGCCTCGCCCTGGCCGTCCACCCTCTGGGTACCTGACTCCCCCGGGGGCAGATGAGAGGGGTTCAATGCCTCCCTGGGGGACGGAACGCCCGGAGGGTACTGCTATCCCCACGTTGTCGTACCCGAAACTGTCGGGTATCCTTTGGGAGAACCAGACTCTGGAGGAACGTGAGGGGAGATTACAGGGATCTCTGCCCGCCTAACGAGTGCCTAAATGGGACACCGCACAATGATGCAAATGAAAACAAACACCGATTTGAAAATAAGCTGAGTGCATCTTTCGTGAGTCTTTTCACGCTTCCTTCTTTTTTACCCACGATTCTGGTGACATTTCCCGGTACCGAAATGCTCAAGAATACAGGTCGGATGGCGGTCCATTGTCCGATCTGTAATAGTTCCTACCTCGCCCTGAGCAAGCACCTGCAGAGGCGCCATGGTGTGCGTAACTTGGTTGAAAGAAAAATTCTGCTGTTGTTGGCCAACGGACGGACCAACATTAGGCTCCATCCCTGTACCATTCTGGGATGCGAGTACCGGGGCACAAGGCTGGATCGCCACTTGGCCAGAGACCATGTTGAGCTGGCCCAGGAGGAACTACATGTGGTTCAAAATAAACTGAAAATGACAGTGGCCAAGAAGGAGCTTTATGAACTCCGAATGACAAACCCCACCATAGAAATGATTACCGCTTGGGCTGTTGACATGGTGGCAGACGACGATATACTGTCACAACCTCCACCCTTGTCCCCGGTGAATGAATGTGACAACCCGGACTGCAAAGAATGGAGGCTGGAGGCAAACGCAGTGAGGGCTCAGCGGGACATATATGCTGCTGAGGTGAAATCCCTGCGCTGCAAGTTGCAGCAGAGGATAAAGCACAAGCGACAGAGGATGGATCAGCGGGCCGGGACATGCCACGTTCGATGGGGAGGAACGAGAGCGGGTCATTCTGAAGAAACGACCCCGAACAGAGTCGACACCAATGAGGCTGTCCAAGTCGAAAGGTCCCTCCTGCAGCAAGTCTCCCATTCCCGCCTGCAGCGAGTCCCCACTGGCTCTCACACACATTCATCCAGCTCCTCAGAGCCTTCATCCATGCATACCGAGGCCTCGTCAACCTCCCCTCCCATCCATTCCCCCTGGTTCCGGGGCAGGGGCCGGGGAAATATAATGCGGGACATCACATTCCCACGGGTCATGGGTAAGTGTGTTGGCTATGTGACACATGCAGTTTCTGTAACACACGATGTGTTGTCATTAACGTACTGTTTATATTTCACAGAGGAGTATCTTCAAGGATACCGGGAGCATTATGCAGGTATCGACCCACCAGTGAGGCTCCAGGAAAACACAGTTTCCAAACTGAGCAGAGTGAAGTCGTTCCTAAGTTTCATGGCTCACGGGTTCAATCGCCTGTCTGACTGGCTCTTTTTGAGGGATCTCAAGAGGATACGTGCATGGTCCCGGAGCCTGATGAAGTCAAGCCTTCAGGTCACGACCTCCGACTTCTACATCAAGAATATATCACACTTTCTCAAGTACATGGCCGACACACCGTGCAAGGGGAGCAGGCTGAGCCAACCGACATGATTTTAATCAAACGGGAAGTAGTTGCCATATTGAAGTCTCTGAAGAGAGAAGTAGTTCTCCACCAGATGCAAGTGAAGCGTGACAAGATGGAAGGTCTGCCGAGCCACAACGACCTAATGACATGCTTGACTTCGACCACCACTCGCATCCCTCAGCTCCTGGATGTGATGGCCAGCAATCCGACTACCGCAACCCGGACCCTGCTCTATGGGTATATGACTCTTCATTGGAGCTGCATTTACGGCCATCGTCCGGGGGTCTACTCCAACATGACCAACGCCGAGGTCCGAAAGGCGGATACAACTGGCACTGCCTTCGGCTACTGGTTCATGTGAGTGCTATTAATCAATGCATTTATTCTGGCAGTTATATGCATGATTGACATTGTATTGACACTCTCTAACTCTGTCATAACAGGTAAGCAACCACAAGACGGCCAACGCGTTCGGGGAAGCGCAGCTGTACCTCACCGCAGAAGAATTTGGATGGATGAAGAGGTGGCTGGAAATCAAGGGTACGCTGACCTGCACCCAGAGCCGTTACTTTCTATACACAGAGGGGAAGAACCCGTCCAGGAACCTTGCCTACTCCCTGAGGTTGGCATGGGCTGATGTTGGGGCTCCACGGTCCCATTAACTTCACCGACTCCGCACAGTCCACGCCGATAATGCGAAGAGGTTTCAAGACAAAGGCAACCGCCAACGAGTGAGTGATTTCATGTGTCACAACACTGCAACTGCGGACAAATTTTACGCGAATAATCCTTCTGTGAAGGAGGCTGCGGACATTCGGTTGCTCTTCACAGAGTCACTGCAAGCAGCGGCGGCGGCATCGACAGCAGTAGCAGCGGAAATGAAGACACTTTTGCGGGTATTGACATCGACAGTGACATCTCTGGAGAGGAGCACAGCCCCTCAGACATGGGTGAAGAGAGGGTGCCATACTCTGCCCCAACTTCACCCACTTTGCCAGTGATCAACTTGTAAATATGCAGTGTGTTGTTGTAATCAGTCCCCTTCTAAATACTCTAAATCCTGTGTGAATGTATTTATTACTGTCAATATTACTGTAAATAAAGTTTGTTAAAATTACTAAGTCTTCTGTTTTTAAAGCCCACTATGGGTTTATTTCCTTCAAGATCTCCAGGGCACGATATTCTGGTTCTGGTGGTAGCATGGAGGTGTTTAGTCCGAGTGAGGAGTGCTCAAGTGTGGGATGATTTGTAAGGTAGAAGAGGGTAAAAAAAGTTAAAGTGTGAACCTCCAGCAGGGCAGGTGGTGCTGTGAAGAAGGCCGACTATGTGTGCCGATGGGCGGACGGCAAAGCACCGCAAAGTAGACCCCCTTAAGTGTTGCCAGGGCACAAGAAAAATCTCCACTGGAGGGTGGGTGGTGCTGCTGTCAAGAAGGCCGACTATGTGTGCCGACGGGCGGACGGCAAAGCACCGCAAAGTAGACCCCCTTTAAGTGTTGCCAGGGGCACAAGAAAAATCCTCCACTGGAGGGTGGGTGGTGCTGCTGTCAAGAAGGCCGACTATGTGTGCCGACGGGCGGACGGCAAAGCACCGCAAAGTAGACCCCCTTTAAGTGTTGCCAGGGGCACAAGAAAAATCCTCCACTGGAGGGTGGGGTGGTGCTGCTGTCAAGAAGGCCGACTATGTGTGCCGACGGGCGGACGGCAAAGCACCGCAAAGTAGACCCCCTTTAAGTGTTGCCAGGGGCACAAGAAAAATCCTCCACTGGAGGGTGGGTGGTGCTGCTGTCAAGAAGGCCGACTATGTGTGCCGACGGGCGGACGGCAAAGCACCGCAAAGTAGACCCCCTTTAAGTGTTGCCAGGGGCACAAGAAAAATCCTCCACTGGAGGGTGGGTGGTGCTGCTGTCAAGAAGGCCGACTATGTGTGCCGACGGGCGGACGGCAAAGCACCGCAAAGTAGACCCCCTTTAAGTGTTGCCAGGGGCACAAGAAAAATCCTCCACTGGAGGGTGGGTGTGCTGCTGTCAAGAAGGCCGACTATGTTGTGCCGACGGGCGGACGGCAAAGCACCGCAAAGTAGACCCCCTTTAAGTGTTGCCAGGGGCACGAGAAAAATCCTCCATGGAGGTTGGGTGCTGCTGCTGTCAAGAAGGCCGACTATGTGTGCCGATGGGTGGACGGCAAAGCACCGCAAAGTAGACCCCCTTTAAGTGTTGCCAGGGGCACGAGAAAAATCCTCCATGGAGGTTGGGTGCTGCTGCTGTCAAGAAGGCCGACTATGGGGCCGATGGGCGGACGGTAAAGCACCGCAAAGTAGACCCCCCTTTAAGATTCCCAGGGGCACGAGATTCTTGAGGGTGTGATCATCTTGGTTTAGTCCGTGGGGGAGTGCTTAAGTTCGGGGGCCCGGGGACCCAAGGTGTGCGAGGTTCTGGAAGTACGCATGTCAGGGAGAGATCCTGGAGCTCCTTAGTCCGTGTTTTGGGGGTCTTGGAGCGGCCACAGAGAGGTCCTTTTCCCCGGGTATTTCATGGAAGTCTGAAATAACCTGTTTGCTCATGTCAGGGAGAGATGCTGGGGCTGCTGCGTCCGTGTTTTGGGGGTCTTGGAGCGGCCCCGAAGAGGTGGCTTTGTCGGTGTATGTAATGGAAGTGTGAACTAGCCTGTTTGCTCAAGGCAGGGAGGGATCCTGGAGCTCCTTAGTCCGTGTTTTGGGGGTCTTGGAGCGGCCACAGAGAGGTCCTTTTCCCCGGGTATTTCATGGAAGTCTGAAATAACCTGTTTGCTCATGTCAGGGAGAGATGCTGGGGCTGCTGCGTCCGTGTTTTGGGGGTCTTGGAGCGGCCCCGAAGAGGTGGCTTTGTCGGTGTATGTAATGGAAAGTGTGAACTAGCCTGTTTGCTCAAGGCAGGGAGGATCCTGGAGCTCCTTATTCCGTGTTTTGGGGGTCTTGGAGCGGCCACAGAGAGGTGCTTTTCAAGCTCGGTCTCCTTGCAGTGTGAAATAAACAGAGTGCTCGTGTCCGATCGTGCTACTAATTGATAACTTTTAATAGGAATGTCTGTTTGACATGTGTTCAGAAAGTGCTATTTATTCAGAAATAGCAGTTTCTGACAATCAGGCACTTAGGGGCTGCAGTAACACTTTACCCGCCTTTTAAAACACCTTTGCTGGGTAAATAATCAATGTATTTCCGCCTGCTTTCCATCAGCACCGCCAGTCATTTCAAACGGTTTCAAATCGTTTTTTCACTTTTAAAACAGCTTTCTGCCCTGTAAATGATTTCTAATCATTATTACCGTCATGGAGGAGCTGCAGGACACTTTACCCGCCTTTTAAACACCTTTTCATGGGTAAACAATCAATGTATTTCCGCCTGCTTTCCATCAGCACCCGCCAGTCATTTCAAACGGTTTCAAATCGTTTTTTCACTTTTAAAAACAGCTTTCTGCCCTGTAAATGATTTCTAATCATTATTACCGTCATGGAGGAGCTGCAGGGACACTTTACCCGCCTTTTAAACACCTTTTCATGGGTAAACAATCAATGTATTTCCGCCTGCTTTCCATCAGCACCCGCCAGTCATTTCAAACGGTTTCAAATCGTTCTTGAAAGGGCCATATCTCCCTAAAATTCCCATCAAATTTACCCAGCTTTCACACACTAATTAATGGGTAATACAGCCATGTGTACCCTGTGTTTAAAGTAATCTTTCCCCGACTTTCAGACACTAAATCCGGGGTATATAAAGCCGTGTACATCTCCCTGTTTGAAAGGGCCATATCTCCCTTAAATTCACAGCAACGTACCCATCTTTCACACACTAATTGCTGGGTAATACAGCCATGTGGACCCTGTGTTTAAAGTAATCTTCCCCGACTTTCAGACACTAAATCCGGGGTAATAAAAGCCGTGTACATCTCCCTGTTTGAAATGGCCATATCTCCCTTAAATTCCCATCAAAGTTACCCAGCTTTCACACCCTAATTAATGGGTAATACAGCCATGTGTAACCCTGTGTTTAAAGTAATCTTCCCCGACTTTCAGACACTAAATCCGGGGTAATAAAGCCGTGTACATCTCCCTGTTTGAAATGGCCATATCTCCCTTAAATTCACAGCAAAGTTACCAGCTTTCACACACTAATTAATGGGTAATACAGCCATGTGTACCCTGTGTTTAAAGTAATCTTCCCCGACTTTCAGACACTAAATCCGGGGTAATAAAGCCGTGTACATCTCCCTGTTTGAAATGGCCATATCTCCCTTAAATTCACAGCAAAGTTACCCAGCTTTCACACACTAATTAATGGGTAATACAGCCATGTGTACCCTGTGTTTAAAGTAATCTTCCCGACTTTCAGACACTAAATCCGTGGTAATAAAGCCGTGTACATCTCCCTGTTTGAAATGGCCATATCTCCCTTAATTCCCATCAAAGTTACCCAGCTTTCACACACTAATTAATGGGTAATACAGCCATGTGTACCCTGTGTTTAAAGTAATCTTCCCCGACTTTCAGACACTAAATCCGGGGTAATAAAGCCGTGTACATCTCCCTGTTTGAAATGGCCATATCTCCCTTAAATTCACAGCAAAGTTACCCAGCTTTCACACACTAATTAATGGGTAATACAGCCATGTGTACCCTGTGTTTAAAGTAATCTTCCCCGACTTTCAGACACTAAATCCGTGGTAATAAAGCCGTGTACATCTCCCTGTTTGAAATGGCCATATCTCCCTTAAATTCCCATCAAAGTTACCCAGCTTTCACACACTAATTAATGGGTAATACAGCCATGTGTACCCTGTGTTTAAAGTAATCTTCCCCGACTTTCAGACACTAAATCCGGGGTAATAAAGCCGTGTACATCTCCCTGTTTGAAATGGCCATATCTCCCTTAAATTCCCAGCAAAGTTACCCAGCTTTCACACACTAATTAATGGGTAATACAGCCATGTGTACCCTGTGTTTAAAGTAATCTTCCCCGACTTTCAGACACTAAATCCGGGGGTAATAAAGCCGTGTACATCTCCCTGTTGAAATGGCCATATCTCCCTTAAATTCACAGCAAAGTTACCCAGCTTTCACACACTAATTAATGGGTAATACAGCCATGTGTACCCTGTGTTTAAAGTAATCTTCCCCGACTTTCAGACACTAAATCCGTGGTAATAAAGCCGTGTACATCTCCCTGTTTGAAATGGCCATATCTCCCTTAAATTCCCATCAAAGTTACCCAGCTTTCACACACTAATTAATGGGTAATACAGCCATGTGTACCCTGTGTTTAAAGTAATCTTCCCCGACTTTCAGACACTAAATCCGGGGTAATAAAGCCGTGTACATCTCCCTGTTTGAAATGGCCATATCTCCCTTAAATTCCCATCAAAGTTACCCAGCTTTCACACACTAATTAATGGGTAATACAGCCATGTGTACCCTGTGTTTAAAGTAATCTTCCCCGACTTTCAGACACTAAATCCGGGGTAATAAAGCCGTGTACATCTCCCTGTTTGAAAGGGCCATATCTCCCTTAAATTCACAGCAAACGTACCCATCTTTCACACACTAATTGCTGGGTAATACAGCCATGTGTACCCTGTGTTTAAAGTAATCTTCCCCGACTTTCAGACACTTATTCCTGGGTAACAAAGTCACCCTGCTCGGGTCGTCAAATGTGGATGAAATGTACAGATTCCTGTACATTTCAATCACTTTTGATGGGAGTCGTGAGGTGTGGATGAAATGGCCATATCTCCCTTAAATTCCCATCAAAGTTACCCAGCTTTCACACACTAATTAATGGGTAATACAGCCATGTGTACCCTGTGTTTAAAGTAATCTTCCCCGACTTTCAGACACTAAATAAACACTTATTTTGTTGATGTCTATATAACCGACTTCCCGCTATGCATTGCGGTCGGTTATTTGGACCCTGGCACTAGGCAGACCGCGGCCGGTAGTAAATGTCCAACCATTGTACCCTCTTGGTCCCTAGGGTATGTAAGGGAAATTGTGTGTGCGTTCATTACAGCTGCTATATATGATGTGAAAAAATTGTCAAATTATGTTCAATTCACCTCATGTAGCCCAGCCCCTTTCCCCTTACCGTTAAAAATGAAAAAGGGTGTTTTCTTCTGGTTTAGCACTAGCCGCAATGTAAACAATGAAATGTTGGGATTGTTCACAGATACACTACGCCAGGGCTATTCAATTAGTTTGGAATGGGGGCCGGTTGATGAAAATTATCCAAAGCAAGAGGCCGGGAAAAAGATGGCTTGAAATATGAGCAATCATATTAAGATCTTCAGATACAGTACAACAGCATAGTGGAATGCATATATTGTGTGTAATTCAATCAAACAACATAGCCCCAAGGCCTTTATAGATCTAAATGGCAAGTTCAGAGCTCAGTAGACCTACAAGTGAAGCTAATTTAACCATCAACATCATTTAATTTAAGTGAAATTATCTAATCATTCACGCAGAGATAGAATAAATGACAGGAGTTGTCACTACAGTAGCTATTAGGTGGGTTCGAAACCCGAGCCCGCCCAAGTTTCAGGCAATGTCTTCCCCTCTATCTCTCAAAGTAACACCCTCTCTGGAATAAAGGCACTCTTACTCTCTTACTTTTTAACATTATACTCAAAGGGCCAGCAAATATCCCCCCGGGCCGGATTTTGCCCGCGGGCCACCAATTGAATAGCCCTGCACTACGCCTACATTATAGAATGAAAATACTGTGTTACAAATTAAAATCCTGCATTCAAACTAAGGCTGCTCGATTATGGCAAAAATCATAATCACCATTATTTCTGTTCAATATTGATAGTTAGTAAAAGTTGACTGTACACTAAAGACCGGAGGATAAAGACACGGCAACTGAAGCTTCCCTTGTGACGTGTTTATATGGATTTATTAAACAGACTGCAAGTCACAACACAACCTGGCTGAGGGCTTTTAGGGAGGAGGGGGGGGGGCAGGATGTAATCGTTGCAAGCCAAAATCGTAATAGAGATTAAAATATGATTAATTGCACAGCCCTAATTCAAACCTTATTTAAGTAAAAGTATGCAAGTATTATCAGAACATTTTACGGCACCCTCTTATGTCATAGTAATGATGGTGCAGTAAAATGTTCCTCGTCAGCGTTTCATTTATTTTACTGCTGTACATGTTTAAAGTTGTGCTTGTATACATGATTATAGATGAGGGAACCTGCTAAATATTAAAATATTTGTGTTTTTTATATACAGTACCAGTCAAAAGTTTAGGCACCTTCTCATTCAATGGTTTTTGTTTATTTTAATGTGTTTCTACTTTGTAGATTAATACTGAAGACATCAAAACTATGAAAGAACACATATGGAATTATCTAGTTAACAAAAAAGTGTGATTTTTATTCTAGATTCTTCAAAGCAGCCCCCTTTTGCCTTGATGACAGCTTTGCGAGGATGTTAGTGCAATTAATGGCTCACCAACTTTAAATGTTAACACAGAGAGATAGAGCCTAAAACATACACATAAACACAGATATGTTTGAGATTAGTCAATATGTAGTTGCACAACAACAAATAATAATATTGGAGTACATCACCTTGCTTCAACAACAACCAATTGCCGAATGCCCCAACGAGTAGCACACACACACACACACACACACACACACACACACACACACACTAGGCTACAGCCCTTGTATTCATGAAAAATATCTACTATTTATTTGTAGATATCTCCTAAAGCCTACAAATAAACACCCCCCCCCCACACACAAACACACATAAATATTAGGCTACAGCCCTTGTATTTATTATGTGAAGCAACATATGGTTTCATGAAAAATATCTACTATTTATTTGTAGATATCTCCTAAAGCCTACAAATAAACACCCCCCCCCCCCACACACAAACACTTTCTCTGTCTATAAGGCTTACAGTTACATTGTTCAATCATGCTTTAGCAACCATGTCTTTATTATGATCTCTTGTTTTCTCTGTGATTACCACAATTCTGGATAAATGGATCTGCTGGGGAACGACCCCTACTTTGAAAAGTGCATGGCCAATCAGAAGGACAGAGCTGCCACCTGAGCTGCTGGATAAAGCAAGCCTGAACAGCGCTCAGGAACATCATCCACCCAAACCTCCGCTGACTGCAGTCCAGACGTATGAGTGTAGACGTGTAGAGCTCATCACTGCTGTCACTTCAGCCTTACATACTTTTACTTATAATTAAAAAATTACATCTGTGTGCCATGTAGTACTTGTCATTTTGCATAATACTGTATATACTTATTACATTGCTGTTAACATTGTCTTTTTTTTTTTTTTAAATACTGTCTACACTTAATCTACAACTTCTCTCATATCATTGAATCTACATTATGGTTGTTTATATTTATCTGTTATCTTGCACTTATTTGCGTCTTAGGTTTACATTTTAATTGTTGCTGTGACGGACTGTGGAGCTGAGCAAAACACACACCAACAGTTAGACCAAACACACTTAGCTATTCCATCTACCTCTGGAACTAGCTAAACTAGTTATAAATATGTTTATTCTTCACTGTCGGCATATCGCTACCTGGTTGATCCAGGAAAGATGGTACCAACACAACTGGCGCACATGCCTAAGATTTCCTGGTCAGAAACAAAGGAACGCAAAGTCAGGTAAACAATTTAGAGGGATGACAAACGGCTCATTTCGGAGGACTGGGGGGGGACCAGCAACCCTCCCCGACAGGCGCACGGACGCGAGGGCCCGCTCATCACTGCGCGCACAAGTGCGACCGCAGTTTTAATTAGTTTTAATTTGCAATTAACTTAAAAGTTTGTAACAGGTAAAGTATATAAATAAATTGTTTAAAGCAAATGAAGGCGAAGTTGCTTTTTAGTGTTCCAAGTCTTAAAAAAAAGGTGAAGGCAACACTGGTGTGGGAAGGTGTAAAATGTAAAATAAGCCAAATCATTTTACATTTTTATATTGATGTACGTTATTTATTTTTTATCTTCAGGTATGTCAAAGATGGACTTCCAATCACAGAGTTCATTGACATCATGGCTGTAAAGTCAGCTGATGCTAATGGTGTGCTGGCAGCCCTCCTCGAGGCACATGATGTCGACCTAACATTACATTGCATTTAGCTGACGCTTTTATCCAAAGCGACTTACAATAAGTGCGTTCGACCAACAAAATAGAAACTTGAAGAAAACAGAATCATATAAGTACATCAGGTTTCATAGAGCCTAACAGATGGACATAAAGAAGAAAATAATAGCCTGCACATTTTATGGTGCCAGTGTTAACCAAGGTGCCAAGGGAGGCGTTATTGTGAAGTTGCGGGAATTGTTGGGGCATGTGCTCATTTCGATTTGGTGTTTCCAAGCTGGAGCTCTCGCTCCTAGATG
Organism: Chaenocephalus aceratus; assembly: GCA_023974075.1. NCBI lineage: Eukaryota > Metazoa > Chordata > Actinopteri > Perciformes > Channichthyidae > Chaenocephalus > Chaenocephalus aceratus. The sequence goes on from JAMFTG010001579.1 coordinate 12,234, forward strand.
CCACCAAAGCCACTGACTTCATTGACATCGTAGAGAAAGGAGTGGACCCCATCTACAGATTCTACTATGGATCTGGTAAACGTAGGAGGGAGGTGAATGCAATATCAGCCGTTATAGACGAGGATCCTGTCTATTTCTCAGCACCCTGTGGCACTAGGTGGATGGTGTCAAGACTCTGGGCATACAAGGCTGTAATAAAAAATGACAACTCCGTCATCCTACACATGGAAGAGGCTTCAAACAGAAAAACAGAAGAAGGAGCTAAGTGTGTGGGGTACTTGAAGGTACTGAAGTCCGCACAGTTTGTTGATCGGCTCCACTTTATGGTAGATGTCTTAGAAGTGTTGGCCAACGTGAGTCTGGCATTCCAGAGTAATGATCTGTTCATTTATGATGTTGATGTAAAGTTGTGTGAGGCCAGGATCAAGTTGGAAGGCCTTAAGCATAATAGAGGTGATGTCTACACTTCAAGCCCAAGAAACGTAAAGTTGATTTGGAAAATCACCAATTCCAAAATGAATGGACTGACAAATATGTATTTACATTCAGGGTCATACGACACCGGGTCAAGAGCCTGGTGGTGGACGTTGGTGGCATACCTGAGACTGTGTCATCAGAGATGTTCACAAGTCTTTTTTTGCAAGTCCAAGTCAAGTCTCAAGTCTTTGGTCACGAGTCCAAGTCAAGTCTCAAGTCTTTGTGGGGTGAGACTTGATCAAGTCTCAAGTCTTTGGTCACGAGTCCAAGTCAAGTCTCAAGTCTCTAAAAAATAAAAGTCTCATGTCTCTTCTGGTTGTAATAAGCCTTCTATTGTCTGCTGCTATCCAGTCTGTTAAGAATACTGCAGCTATATCTAAGAAATTCAAAGCATGTACTGTGTTATTATCACTCCTATATCTATTAGCATACAGTATCAGTACTGATTAGTTGTTTGTTATATGATCACTTTAAACAGGCTATTGCAATATGAGGACAAACATCACACTTTAGCTAAATGCAAACAACTTATAAGCAAAACACTTCAGAATCAGAAATACGTCAAATACGTCTTTGTATCAACCGTATTGTTTAATTACACTGGGTCTCTAATGACATCTTTTAAGTCTACTATTAATAAACATATTCCTCTATCCTCTCACTCAAACCCAGTGTAATGGTAACCTGATAAACCTGTAACATTAACGTTACGTGGTCACCAATAAACCTGTAACCTGCCTATAAACCCACAGATGTATTTATGTATGTAACTATGTATTTGTCTACGTTTAACGTTAGCCAGTAGATGGTGGCAGCGGGAACGTAATGATTAACGTTACCGACCTTTTTTATGTCATGTCAAGAGTTGGATGTCAACGCCACTCAACTCAAACAAGTGTGACAAGCAATTCACTAATCTTTTCAAATATTCAGTTACAAAGCTAGTAGCAAGCTAAGCTAACATTACATAGCTGATGCTGAGCTAAACATGTTTGCTAACCGTCCATATGCGTTAATGTGACTGACCTCTCCGGGTGACTTTTCAAGTGCCTGATGAAATTCGACGTTGTTGCGCCAGCATCCTTGATTTTGATATTGCAGACTTTGCAGTGTGTGCTCCTTTTGTTGGTGCCGCCGGCGTTTTGTTCGAAGTCTTTGTAGTTGAACCTAATTACAAGCGGTACAGCCGCAGGTGTGCCGCCGGTCGCCATTGTGTTACTACGAGGTAGTAACAGAGGCGCGCACGTCTGCGTAATGAGCCCGGCTAAAGTAACTGGACGGCCTACCTGCCTGTCAGCCTTCCATCTGGGCACAAACTTATCTCGTGCCCTCATTGGTCATGTGCGCGTTCGTGTGTGTTGGAGGAGGCGGGCTCTATAAGGAAGTAGCAGCCTCTAGCAGATTATCTCCGGTTGTGTATTTTCAAAAATTCTAGCGATCTCGAGCCGGTTTCTCTCACATTTACCTACCCCACCTTTAATACGCCAAAAATAGAAAACACAATGATTGTTCACGAGTCCCAACACACGAGTCCAAGTCGAGTCTGAAGTCTTTTGGTCACGAGTCCAAGTCAAGTCTGAAGTCTCTGTGTGTGCGACTTAAGTGTGACTCGAGTCCGAGTCGCAGACTCGAGTCCCCATCTCTGGTGTCCATCGATCGGATTAAGCCTGCTCACGTGGACGTTTCCAGGCCGTTGAAGTTGGCTCTGCCCCCATGTCGGGGCAGCCCTCCCATGTCCCGCCCCCTTCGGGGATGCCCTCGCCCTCGTTGGTGCCCCTGCCCTTGCCTGTGGCCCCGCCCTCCTCAGCCCCTGTGGTCCGTACGCGCCGGGGTCAGGTGGTACTTCCTCCCAGGCGCGAGGGTTTTGACAATGGGTGAATTCTGGGGGGGCTTGTGTGGTGATTGACATTATTCACCCACGGACCTATGGGTTGGGGTATTGTTCCGCACGGACATTTGAGTTAGCCGGACTTCCTGTTTAACCGGTTCTTGCTTCCCGGGCTTGAAGTGTTTACATGTGTTCAGATGCTAAATAAAAAAGTCTAGCTTGTACCTTTGATACCCCGCCTCCGCCTCCCGTCTCTCGGCACTACAATATACAGAATATATTATAAATACATGTTGGCAATAATTGATTGATGAGATTTTACATTCATTTATATTAATGTTTGAATTACTTTATGACCTTTGCACTAGTTCCCCTATTCTTTATTAGGGGTGTAACGGTATACGTACCTGTACCGAAATTATTCGGTATGGGCCCTTCGGTTCGGTACCGAACGAATATAACGTTAAACGTGAAACATTTAGATTGTGAACAACTTTTTGGAAGTAATCTCAGGTGCTGCGTCGCAGCATTCAGAGTAATTTGCTCACATTGGGTTCAACGCGTCAAAGAACGACCAAGTCATTTCATTGGACGAGAGCATACTATGAGAGCTGGGGCCTCATTTATAAAAGGGATATACACTTAAAAAAAAGGGTGTACGCCAGTTTCTACGCAATGTTTGCTATTTATAAAATACTAACTTCACGGGAAAATGTGCGGTCCTCCACACAAACTCTAACCCATGCGTACGCACTACGCACAAACACGGGAGAGACGAGAAACTGCGACACCGTTGGCAGAAGGAAGAATAGAGAAAAATATGTGGAGATAATACCATAAATAAAATGTTACCTCTCATTTATCATATATGAAGAATTCATTTTCACACATTGATTAAAGCCAATCTTAAAATGATTTAACAAACGCCTGCTTGAGACTCCTCAGTGCACACAAACACATAACTTGGAGAAATAAATAAATACGGATATGTTATTTAAAACCACCTGAATATGTTGTGCTAATGTTATGAAATGTTTTCTCATAAATGATGCGGTAAGCAGGAGGACAGAATTACGTCTTAACTGACGCCGGTTTGCATTTCTATAGGTTGTAGATACGAGCATGGTTTTATATACTATCACGTTTAATCGTGTTTTATGCCGCTTGCCAAGACTTGATAAGTCGCTCGTAAAACACAGGAGGTATGGAAACTAAGAACACCTTATGTGGTCAATTGTAGGCTAATATAACACAACACATTAGTTGTATTTCCTTTAACTGGTGGATATAGAGTTGCTGTGGGGAGGGGGGGGGTTGAGACGCACAGGCTGCAGTGGAGACGCTGCGCACAGCTGATCGACAGCTGGGACACAAACCACCAAATAATTCAGATCCAGTCGTCATGACTCCACTCCGGAGGGATTCCCCGATCATTTCTTAGAGTTTCTCATCAAGGGGGGGTCTCCTGTCCCCGGTGCAAACGCACTGCCTGAGGAAGGTTAGGCTATGTGTATTTATTTTGTCATGAACCTTTTTCGGACCAATTATTTATTTTGGTGACGATCCGACCTCCATGCTGCTACTCTGGTTCAAACTGCATCCACCAAACAATATGATTTATCTCGACCTCCCCAAAATAACCAAAATCTGACACGGTGTGAGATGTCTTTTTTAGCCGTTCTGTCGTCATTTCCTGCGATCTCCTTCATAAAGCCAGTCAAAATGAATGAATGGGCGTTTCTTTTACTATTTATAGGCAAATATGGGCGTTACGTGAAGCACGCAAAAGCTGCACCGCATTTTGAATCGATTGGGATTTATAAAAAGGAAACCGGCGTAGGAAGTGCCGTACGCAATGTTCGGTGAATCGGAAAATGTCGGAACATTTATGTACCTATTTTTCGGATTTCTACTACGTAAGCAACCTTCCCACGTGAGTCCTACGCACGGCGTTATACATGAGGCCCCTGGTCAAAGGGATGCGTTCAAATGAGTCAGTAAATTGAGGAACTGGCGAAATGGCGAACGCAGATAAAGTTGAGCTCGAAAATCCTCCAGCATCATTGAAGTCCCCGGTTTGGGAACATTTTGGTTTCGCAGTTACATACAAGGATGACGCAGGCGTAACATATTTATGTATTTTGAAACTGCCACTCGATTTGATTGGCTCTAACGATTCAAAAAAGGTGTCAATCACCCAAATCGACCAATGGGTTCCAGAGATAGAATCTTGCGTAAGTGTAAATAAAGGCAGTATCAGGGACGTGCACAGACATTTGGAGGGGCTATTGCTCTAAACTAGAAAAAGGGCCCTGAAATAGAGACATGGCAGAAATCCTACAATGAAGCGGGACATTGAACTGTTCACCGTGAGAGGGCGATCAAGAGAAGAGAGCGAGCGGCCCCGTTGAGCAAGTTTACAGAGTAAAAGACACAGCTCCCATGAAGGCCGACTTTGAGATAAATAGGGGGAGACAAAATAATCCTTATTTGTGTCACACAGATTAGAAATGTTGAGTTTCTGTAAATAAAAGTTCTTAAAATAAATAATAGTTATTGTTCATTACATTTTCTGAATATTTGTTTTATATTTGTGAATATTTCTGGGTGTTGCCATCTGTACGTGGCGGCACTGCATTCTTTACGCTACTTACGTTGCTATGGTTACGACGGTGATTCCGGCGCGGTATTTGACATTTTCATATTGATATTTTTTTAACTCTGGCTTTGTAATAAAAAATATGGCGAAACGAAAACAGCCAAGCCTCGCAGCTTTTGGATTCACAAGCAAAGAAGCGAAGGAGTCTAAAAATTACAACGTGAACGGAACAACTTTTAGTTGTCCGGCTGTAAGCGGCGTTAGGGACGAGTTTGACAGCTCCACACCGAGGGAGAGGCCTGCCGATGCGGAGCCTGAAGAGGCTTCAACAACGGTCACAGCCGCCGGTGCTAGCGAACCTGACGATGCCCATGACCTGCCTTTTAACTGGACACAGACAATATGGAGTGAGTGGAATGAAAGTTATCCATGGTTTTTAAAAAAAGAATGTGGATGTGAGATTTGCAAAGAGACAAAACAAAAGTATATTGATCTCCCTGCCGCTCGCAGATCCACCGGAGTGCACCTTTCACAAGAATGGATTCCGGGAAAAGCCAGCAGTGATCAACAGAATAACCTGCGGAAAAAGATTTATGAGCACCATAAGAGCCAGGCTGAAATGTTATTGCCCTTTGGCAGTAATACCGTCTGTAGTAGCAGCAGAGTGTTTTTATAGCAATTGATCGCATCCGCGCTGCTGCGCCAGTCAACAGAGCGTGCGAAAATTGCAAAAGGGCCGTTGCCCGGGCAACAATAGCCCGTACCTGTACACGTCCCTGGGCAGTATAGCTGGTTTACGCACACGCCCACTATTTTTACGCAGCACAGTATAGCATAGCATAGCATGTCCCGCGGCGACAGGAGAGCAGAGAACGGCAGATCGATCAGCGAAACAGCAGGATCTGTTTTCTTTAGCCACATTCACACTGCGGTACTTTTCCCACAAAGGTTCATGCGTACTTAGTTCATGCGAACTCTTTAGTCCTCATGAACTAAGTAGAGATCGCGTTCACACCAGAAAAAGTCCCTGGGGGTGGATTAGGCAAATGAAGCCGCTCACGTCACTTCTTCTTCTGCTTTGGGTTTACTGGCAGGCCGCAAACCACTTCACGGCGTATACTGCCGCCCAAAGTCCCCGGCCGGAAGTCCCCGGAGTTGGGGACTGGCTTCAGTAGAAGCTGCTGGGAGTTCTGCTTCACAAAACTTTTTGGGAGTTTTACAGGGCGTGGTTTGCAATCCGCCCAGCCAATCAGGAATATATCTCTTTTCTCAAAAAAGAGCTGCTCGAAAGTCCCTGCTCTCTAGCAGGGACTTTCGAGCGGGTAAAAAGGTTCGCATGAACTACTTTTAGTACCGGCTCTTTTTGGTGTGAACGCGATCATGAACTAAGTTCGCATTAACCTTTGTGGGGAAAGTACCGCAGTGTGAACGCGGCTATTGTCTTCATTGTAACAATGGCAGCCAGAAAGAAGACTTTTTTTTGTCCGTCGAGGAGGCATTGGACATCGTATTTCAGGACTCTCCGTCGGAAGATAGTGATCTCGTCACGCATAAAGGGGACAGTAATGACTGATTATGAACCTCCGTCACCGGGAAGGTATGTAATCTCTCCGTTTGTATCTATTACCGTACTTTTCGGACTATAAAGCGCATCTGCATATTAGGGCTGTGCAATTTAATCGATCTTGCAATATATATCGATATTTAGTTTTCCGAGAAAGTATCGATATTTCAGTCGCGGGTATCGATACATTAAGTCTGATAACTGTGTTCGTTATACTCGCGTCCAGGAGAGAAGCTTTAAAAAAGGAGAGTAATTGACTCTCTGAGAATGTTCAAATGTATACTTTAATTAATAAAAAGCGCGGTAATGATACAAGCAGAAGATGGTTCAGTCAAAAAAACAGCTGTGTTCTGGCTCTTGTGAGCGAAGGGAAGAGAGCGAGCTCCACCTTTCCAGCTGTTAAATATCCTCTGCTGGCTCCTCCCTGTGGGCCGGTTGGCGCTGCTGGGGATCGGCCCTCCACGTCTCCAATGTTCGTTGTTGCGCATTACAGAGGATTCAGACATTGCACATTAAATATATAACTAAACACGCCTTTTCTCCTCCTTATCTCTTTCATGACTTTTCATTTAATACATTTTAAACGCTGTAATCAATACTCCAAAAATACCTCACGGCTGGTATCATTTCCAGTAGTTCCGAATGTTGTCTCATGCTACCCACGTCTGTAAACAAACGTATTCAAATAAACTGTACCTTCATTTAATATTCAGCAATAATAATATCTCGACGTCTATAGTTGTAGTGTTGAAATCAGTAGGTTTCGGGGTGCAACACTCCGTGTCATATCGCTACTAAATTCACCTCTATAGGAAATTGTATATTAGCCACATGCTAAATGCTAACCGGAGATGAAGGATTTTCAGAATAAAAGCTCAAAAACTGGTTGTGCACAACAACTTCTGTTTTTTCAGTATAAAACAGCATTTAAACTGACGGTATGTTTATGGTACTTTATGCCATCAAAACATTGATTTTAATTTCTAACAAGTCCCATTCAAATCCCCCGTGTTCCGCCCCCTGCTGCACCTTTTCATTCTCCATTGTCCATTGTGATACTGCACTTTATGTACTTACGTTTCAAAGGCTTGTAAGCTACAGTTTGCACTGTTTCAATAAATGAAACTAATTTTCTCACCACATCTTTTGATTCATTTTGTCCAGCATTTGCAAGCTGGAGACTCTCTGTCAGAGCCATATATTGTATAATTGATGCTTTCAGTTTTCAGTTGAATTAATTCAATCCAAGTCAATGGAACACTCACAAGATGTCACCAAAATCCCACTGTCCCTTTAAAATCTTTCAGAAAATGATATAAGTGTATCGAATTATATCGAATCGTATCGAATCGTATCGTTGGCTGAATATCGTGATATATATCGTATCGTTGGCTGAATATCGTGTATCGTATCGTGAGATTAGTGTATCGCCACAGCCCTACTGCATATAAGCCGCAGCAGCTAAATTGTCCGTCTGTCTTGCTCTCGTTCTGTCTCTCGGTTCCACTTTTACTTTGGCGCGCTACCCGTCTCACTCTTTTCCGGCCTCCAGCTGTTCCACGGGAATAATAAACGGAGCGCTCTCTCCCTCTCCTGACAGCTTGTCAGTATCATGCAGCTTGCTGATCAGTAATGAGTGACCCGACAGTAACACTAAACATATCTATAACTAGTTACGGTAGTTTGAGAGGTAATTAAAATAGCTACGTGTGATATTCTAACCTGAAGTGTGTGTTTTGTCCGCTCACTGCTGCATGTGGTTATGCAGAGCTGCGTGTCGAGTCTCGACTCGTCAGCAGCAGCTGATCTCTCTCTCCCGTCAGATTAGACTTCACTCGCGTTTATGTCCATATCGATCAGATCCAGCTAGTTCTAGCTAATGATATGACTACATGCTTATTAAAAGACAACTACACAATAAGTGTCGCTATGCAACTGGATGAGGCCACAAAGTATAGCGCAGCATTATGCATTTGTTTACATGCCCACCGGAACCCCGAGGCATTACCAACAGATAAACGCACAATCAACCCATCCAGGACATCTCTTTCTCCACATTACGTGTTAGACATTAGAGTTGACTATTCTTGTCTGTCACACACTCTTTTGTCTGTCACATAAATGGTGCAAGTTGCACAACTGATGCGGTGTTGCGCTAAACGGAAAATATTTTGAACGGACACTTTGACCGGAGAGATTTAGATTTGCCGGTCTTCAGCATATTTTACCGGTCGTAGTCCGGAAATTACCGGCTAACGGGAACTCTGATACATGTAAAATTTAGCACGGTATTACATTTAATTTAGCTGACGCTTTTATCCAAAGCGACTTACAATTATTACATATATATATATATATATATATATATATACACACGCATATATATATAAAATATAAATATATGACAGACGGAATATTATTAAATATTGAAAAGATTATATGAACCCTGTCTCACATAATTTACACGGTATACATTTTGAATGATATAGTGTTATTTCACACACTCAAAATTGATGTTCTGCTGTTGTTGTAGAGAAATTATTTCTGATTTGAGTTACATTTTTGAAAGTACGAGCCAGAGAATTAATCTATTTGTTTTTTCCACATTTGTTTTCACAGTGAGGAAGGCGATGAGGATATGGCTTCTGGATGCCCGAGTATTATGGGGAAGATGCCACCAAGGTCAGGAGGTACTGCAGGAGGTGCTCTGATGCTGGCAACAGAAGGGTGAAGACACCTGTGTACTGCAGGAAGTGGCAGGTCCCTCTGTGCTTCACTACCAAAAATAACTGTTACAGGGCATGGCATGACTTACTGGAGTAATACTGTAACATTCAGGGTTAGTATAAAAAATGTTTAGCCAAATAATGCTTGTTGTATAGTGTGTTGCTATTTTTTTTAAATAAATCTGCTCCAGTTGGAGTCAAATGTTTCCAAAGTTTCCCAATTGTTATTGTGCAAGTAACATGCATCTCATGCAAAGAGGGAACTTCTCACACACTTATTTTTTTTACAATCATCTTTTTTTTAATGTTATGAATACCTATAGTGATAATTAAATGTTATACAATGATTTTTGCAGTCTGGTACCTGAAAAAGGTTACATGGCACTGATGGAACCAAATGTACCCAAAGCTTAGCCCGCTTGGACTTTCTTTTGCTAAATCTCTCTAAAAAGGTCAATTCTCACTTGTTTTGCCTCAACAAGATTGAGTACAGGGTACTTATATGTTATACTTTGGATTCCTAAAGCTTTTAGGCTACTAACCCATCATTCAAGGGTGGTTTTCACTATAAGTAATGGGTTTTATTTGGGCGGATTTACTCTGACACTGAAACATCTTTATTGATTCTGACACTTCTACATCCAACTCACAGATGTGACCTTGCTTCGATAAAAGAAATTATTCATATAACCCTTTTAGCAGTTAAGTTATAGTCCTTTGTTTTGGCCATGTCATTTTCGAGCCTGAAACTTGAAAAACAGGCTTGGGGCTTAAGAGGTTAACTTGTAATGGAGTATTTTCACAGTGTGGTGTTTGTACTTTTACTTCAGGATCTACCACCTGCAGCAAGTGCTGATAAGGGTCTAAAGCAGAGGTATTTTGAGTGGGGGTGCTGAGGTGCTGTCTGATGTGCTAATTAGGGGGGGGGGGGGGGGGGGTTGGCGTTGACATACACCGAGCAAAACCACACACACGGTGCATAACAACGGACTCCAGTGCACGCTATTACGGACACTATAGAGCATGCACAAAAGCGCGAGTCCACACACACTATTAAAGGTAGGGTGGGTAAGAATGGAGAAACCAGCTCGAGTGCGCTAGAATTTGAAAATACACAACCAGAAAAAATCTGCCCGTTCCTTCAGAGTTCCTCACAGAGCCCCTCCTCCAACACGCACGAACGCGAACGTGACCAACGAGGGCACGAGGTAAGTTTGTGCACAGATGGAAGGCTGACAGGCAGGTAGGCCATCCAGTTACTTTAGCCGGCTCAGATGATTGGTCGTGCTTTTTACAGTACTACAGCTTCCACAGATGACTTTTTTTTTTAGGGCTGTCAAACGATTAACATTTGTAATCAGATTAATCACAGCTTCAAAATTAATTAATCATGATTAATCACCATTCGAACTATGTCCAAAATATGCCATTTATTTATGTATATTGTTGTGGGAATGGAAAGATAAATGAAAGAAGGCGGATATATCCATTTAACATATGTTTATTATAAAAAATGTCTGCGTGTCAAAATGAAAGAGCCCACACACGTATCAATCATCAAACCTTGGGGTCTTAATTCATTACGTGTTGATTTCTCTCAACGGGGGAGTACTTCAGGAAAGTCGACGGGGGGCTAGTGGAGTACTTCGTGACGTTGTGATCAGCTGTTTTAGCGCAGTTCTCTTTTTTTTTTTTAACTAATGGACAATTTTCGATTTAAACCTCGATTGTTTCTGTTTTTTTCTAAACAAACCAGACCAAGGCAAAATTTCAATACATATTTTCTTTAACACAATAAAAATAAATGAGATTACCAAGTAGTCTAGGCCTATGTGAACAAATCAGTTGTTAAGAATAAAAAAAATAAAATAAAAACAGCACCACGGCACTTGCCTGTCATTAATGTGCAAAGATTTTTTTTAAATCAAACTGAAAAAAAATCTCTTGTAGGCCATCCCTGAAAAAACTTGTAAAATGAAATACAACAAATAATAAATAATGATAATAATGAAAGCGGTGAATGTGATTGTAGTAGGCTATGTGACTACCCGATCTGCAGCTCTGCACATGCGCACAGTGTTATAAATTAAAATCAATGTTTTTGATGGCATAAAGTACCTTAAACATACCGTCAGTTTAAATGCTGTTTTATACTGAAAAACCAGAAGTTCTCGTGCGCAGTTGTTAAGCTTTTATTCTGAAAATCCTTCATCTCCTGTTAGCATTTAGCATGTGGCTAATATACCATTTACTATAGAGGTGAATTTAGTAGCGATATGACACGGAGTGTTTCACACCGAAACCTACTGATTTCAACACTACAACTACTGTATAGATGTCGAGATATAATTATTGCTGAATATTAAATGAAGGTACAGTTTATTTGAATACGTTTGTTTACAGACGTGGGTAGCATGAGACAACATCCGGAACTACCAGAAATTAAACCAGCCGTGAAGTTTTTCCTGTCTTGAATATTGATTACAGCGTTCAAAACCATATTAAATGAAAAGTCATGAAAGAGATAAGGAGGAGAAAAGGCGTGTTTAGTTATATATGTAATGTACAATGTCTGAGTCCTCTGTTATGCTCAACAACGAACGACGAACACAGCATAACAACAGCAGATCGGGCAGAGCTGCAGATCGGGTAGTCACAGGCAATGTGGCTGAGTTTTGTGCGCGTTCTGGAAAGTGAGAGAGTAAGCTACTACGGAGTCCCTTAAAGCAAAACAAATCTGCGGAGTCTAGAAATGTTTTTAAAATCGCGATTTTTCGGTTCAGCCATTTCACAAACCGTAGGAAAGTAAAAATGCAAATTAATCGTGAAAACCCGCCCAGCCCTGGGGGGGGGGGGGGGGGGAAGTCTCCCTCCGCAGCCGGTTGGCGTAGTTTTGGCACAATTCCGTTGAACAGACCGACGTTAACAGCAGCCCTGTCTGTGCACACGGAGACCGACTCTGTCGTCCGGTGATCTAACCGCCTTCTGGAAAAGCTTCACAAGTACGGTACGCAAATGCGCTTTGTGACAAGTGACGGTACGCATTTCAGATTAAGCACATAACCTACGTACCAGTTATGTGCACCCCTGTACTACAGCAAAAGTATTCTCCGTCGGTACTTCCTGCAACAACACCACGCCGTTATCTTGATTCTGATTGGCCAGAAGACATTATCAAAGATGTTCTATTGAGAAGATGATCACTACGTGACAAAAGTTTTCAAAACCGTTTCTGGTCTTCGGTATTTCCAGACAAGTGGCTGAAATCAATCTTGCTAACTGCTGTCTGTGCAATTTACGAGTTGGCGGACTTTATTTTGCTTACTTTAACGTCATTTCTCATGGTGGGGCCAAGCCATTTCTTGGTATGGGTGTAGCCTACCCCAGCCATACCCTGGCGCTGCCACTGGTGGGATGTAAGGGGCGGGACATTCTGCACATGCGTTAAATGCGTTAAATATTTTTAATGCAATCATTTCAAAAAATTAATAACCGCCGTTAACGCGATTTTGACAGCATTAATTTTTGTATGTATTTATTGTCAAAACATTTAATGTATTCATTGCCATCGGGATGTTAAGAGCATTCCATGGAATAAAAGTGTATCTGAAGTGAATTACCTACCCCACCATTAAGATGTAAAATGTGATTTTACCAACAATGTGGAAATCACATTCATTGAAGTAGGCTATCAAGGCATTGCTAATTCCTGGCTACATATTACACAGATTCTGCGTAATAATGCCCTGCCCCTGCATCTTCTATTTCAATCTTTTTCGCAGATTTAGCGTTTTTAGTGAGAGAGAATTCCGAGATACCTTTTTGTGCCATGTCAGTTACTCGTCACTTGTGTTGTGCGTCACGTTGAAAGTATCCGACTAAAACTAAAAAAACATATATATTTGTGTTCTTCCCTGAAGCTAAATAATGCATTATATAGTTTTAAATTATCATTTGAATAATAATATAAAATATATCTCAGGCACAAAGAAATGAGATCAAAAAATATATATCAAAAAATTAAATGTGCAGGCAGAGGAGCTCCGCCTGCCTGACGCTAGGGGGTGCTGCAGCGCCCTCAGCACCCCCCTTCCAGCGCCCCTGGTCTAAAGTGTTATTAATGTGATAATAAAGTGTTACTGAAGAGTTTAAAGTGTTAATTAAGAGTAAAGGGAACAGACCTGCTCTGTGTATCCGAAGCTGAGGCTGTAAAACAGCGTCCAGTAGTTTCTGGAGTCTCTTGATCTCCTCTTTGGAAAGAAACAGCTCCTCCTCGAGCTCTGCTATTGTTTGTTCAAACAGAGAAAATATCTCTTCAGCAGCAGCAGTTAGTCGCTGCTTCTTCAACGACAGCAGCATCTGGACTTTACTCATGTTTCCGAGATCACCTTTCCCTGCAGACTCCGTTAAACACACCGTTTCTCTCTCCATCAAACTCTCAATCTGACTAGTGTTGCTCACGTGTTTCCAGCTAGCATGCTAAGCTAGCTCCTTTAGTCCGAGGTAAACGCTCCAGAAAAAAGAGCAGAGTCCGTTCAGAGGTTTATCCAGACACACAGATGATGGATCAGTAGAGCTGGAGCTCACACACACTTTCTCAGGAACACAGAGAGAGAACCGGAGCGACGAGACGACACATGCAGGGCTCGAGTTATGTGTGAGCTAATGGAAGCTGAGCTCCCACAAGGAGGGGCAGGGCTCGAGTTAAGTGTGAGCCAATGGGAGCTGAGCTCCCACAAGGAGGTATGATGTCACTGCATCCGTGGGAGCTCAGACCCCTCGCTAATACATTACCAACAACCATTATTTGTATTTATTTTTATTTTGTATTGAGTCAGGCACAATGACTTTACATTTATACAGTCAATATGTGTCCCTTTCCCCCCCTCCCGGTCCTAGCCAAGTAAATAAATAGATACATATATAGGTAAAAATAAAGTAATGTAACAGATCATATTAAAAGAAAAGAAAAATAGATAAGGAAATAAGGAATAATAACAATAATACATGTACCCATATACTGTGGTGACACCATATTGTGGACCATAATTCACCTGTTGTATTGTGTTGCCACCAAGGGGCAAACTCTGGGCAACAGCCGGGAAGCCAATACGGAAGTGCCACACACTGCAGTTCATACATGGGCCGCTAGGGACTGGCTGCAGAAAGGAGCAATTTCCATAGACCCCATGTTAAAATGCCCAACTTTACAGCAGAAAAAAACATGTTTCTTCCCATGGATGCAATAAATATTATTATCGATATAGTTAGATTCCACCTTCATGATTATGGATCTGTGAGTGAATTGTTTTCTAACACGACCCTTTTATTTATATTAGGTCTTAACGTTTTTGCATAAATTAGGGCGTGGTCACGTTGATGGACACGTACATGATGCCTCACTGTCAGCTAACAGCAACTTGTCCACTCTGCTAGGCTACAACCATAGAGGCTACAACGTTAGTTAGTCATAGTACTGTCCTTGACCCTTTAGCTTGAGCCGTGTTCGTGGTGATTGTGCCTTTTAGGGAATATTGTTACAAATACCAGACAATTAAAATGTCGTGCTGTGCGCTTGAATGTACTAACAGAACTTCCAAGAAGTCTAAAATGATAATATTATACATGTTAACCCCGTTCTCAGGTGTTTGTGTGCTTGGTAGCTTAGCTTGTTACTTATTAGCCAGCTAAGGACGTAACCCTTTATGCATACATATACATTTTAGTTTATGATTCAGCCTTGGGTAAGACTTTTATAGTCTATGACTATGACGCCCATAATGCTAAACGGGGGCAAATGTTAATAGGGGACCCAATTATCCCAGTGGTGGCCGCCGGAGCTAACGGAGCCGCAGGGGGCTAGCTCCAGCCGGCGTCCCGGAGCTAGCCCCCTGCGGCTCCGTTAGGTCCTGGCGGTGGAGTCCGTCTTTTCTCAACGTGTGAATGACAAGCATTAAGAATAACAAAATATAGCTAATTCTCTTGCAGATTGTCTCATTTGATTATGAATGTAACGTTTATATAGGGGAACTACACTGTTAGCAGTAACTTGGTATGCATGTATTTCATGTTAGCTTAGCTTCTTAGCCTGAGCTAGCTCTGTTTACATCCAGTTCGGAGGCAGCAGGTCCGGCCTCGGCTCCGCCTCTTTGCCCTTATTTGGAGCAGGCGGGATTAGACTCTGACTTCACAGTCGAGCCGTTAGTGGCCGACTCCGCCTACTAAGGGCTTCTCGGCAACTCTGCAGAACCCTATGGGTGACGTCACGGACACTACGTCCATTTATATATACAGTCTATGGTTGCCACACGGACCCTTTAGTGGGAACACTGAGCTGTGGCTATTCATTCCTGCTAGCTCGTCAGACAGAGCAGTTCATGCATTATCCTCCGAGAGTTTAATGAATAATAAAGTGTGGAAGTCAATTCTGAATACACCGCCTCCGACTCCCTTTTTACGGCACTACAATACTCACATATGTATACCCACACATACACATATATATATATATATATATATTAGGGCTGTCAGTCGATTAAAATAGTTAATCGCGATTAATCGCAAATTAATCGCACATTTTTGTATCTGTTCTAAATGTACCTTAGAGGGATATTTTTCAAGTTTTGAATACTCTTATCAACATATGAGTGGATGAGTGGATGCTTTATGCTAATGTTTATTATCATTTGAACAATGACAAATATTCTATATTAAAACACATAACCTCTGAACATTACAAATATTCGCCTCAATTCAACCTGGAACCTCTCTCATACAATACAAATGGTGTGTGTGTGTGTGTGTGTGTGTGTGTGTGTGTGTGTGTGTGTGTGTGTGTGTGTGTGTGTGTGTGTGTGTGTGTGTGTGTGTGTGTGTGTGTGTGTGTGTGTGTGTGTGTGTGTGTGTGTGTGTGTGTGTGTGTGTGTGTGTGTGTGTGTGTGCGCGTGCGTGTATATGTGTGTGTGTGTGTTGGATCGTTGGAGCTATGTGCAACTCAAGGCATATGCTCGAACGGGAGCTGCCTGGATGCTGCAATCATGAGTGTGCTGACTTCTCCTACAATGTCCCGCTGTCTGCTTCCTGCATCAAGTCAAGTGCTCGGTGCAGTTGTGGCAAAATGTCGCGACTCTGTTTTCATTTAAACAGCTCCTTATATCCGTTAGCGCAGCTAGCTAGCACCAGATGCTAACAACAACAATGCACGTAAGGTCTCTCTCTCGCTTGATCGGGCCACACACACACACACACACACACACACACACACCCTCCCGGTCCTCCCGATGGCCAGTCGGTGCCTGCCGGTGAGCGTGGAAGTGTGGTCTGCCCAGAGATGGGGTCGTTACTAAAAAAAGTAATATATTACATATTACATATTACTTTAAAAAAAAGTAATATATTACACTACTTCGTTACTCTCTACATAAAGTAACTTGTTACTTTACTCGTTACTTTACTCGCAGGGCCGGCCTGCCCCTACCTGCAGGCAGATCACGCAGACTGCTAAAGTTTCAAATGTTCTCTTTAGTTCAGTTTCCATTGTCGCATAAGACTGATCCAGATCCTGAATGTTTTCCTATCTGACCGTGGCTGTCCTCTGTCTCCTGCTATCTGACCGTGGCTGTCCTCTGTCTCCTGCTATCTGACCGTGGCTGTCCTCTGTCTCCTGCTATCTGTATACTTTGCGCAGTCTATCTCTGCTCACGCTGTTGCGTCGGCGTGTTCTCCTGCGTGTTGGCCATGTGTTGCACTGGAACCAGACACCGCAAAGACTTCAGCCGAGCACGTACGAACTGCGCAAGCGTTAGTGGCAATAACTCTCCTTACCAGCAGGCGGCGGTAGTGTGTATTCGTCATTCAAAACAGGCAACAACCGGAAAACAGAGAAGAAGAACAGACTACGTGTGTGATATAAATAAACAACAGCTATGTGCGTTAGCTTCACCTTAGCATGTGTTCTTTGCAGGTGTTTGTTGAGGTTTGATTATGACTGATTTTAGAAAGTAACGAAGTAACGCGTGTCGGGGCAATGTTAGTAACTGTAGTGTGATTACTGAATTATAAAAGTAACGCGTTACACTACTCCTTTACCGACCAAAGTAATACTATTACAGTAACGCGTTACACCCAACTCTGGGTCTGCCACAAGCGGGCGGCAGGAGCGGGACTGTCAGCAGATGGTATTTTAAACTCGATGCGCTCTGAAACTACGGGGCGGCGAGGAAAAAAAATACACATGCGTTAATCGCGTTAAAATAATTAGTGGCGTTAATTTTTTTTTGCGTTAACGCGTTAACTTGACAGCCCTAATATATATATATATGTGCATACCTACACACATATATACACATACATACATGTACGTGTAGGTAAAGACAGAACAAAAACAAAACAAGCAACAACAAAAAAGCACATACATTCATAGTTCCCCCCTTTCTTCTTAATGTAGTGTCTTAAAGAGCCTGTGACACGAGTTTCCCCCATCATCCAAACCCATCACTTACGTAAATATTGTCCCCTTGAAAACCATTACTGAACTGATTTTGGATATTTGTACTTTGATAACCATTAATCTGCCTTCAATGTTGACCATTTCCTGGATCTTCTCGGGGATTCTTCAAGCCCGCCAAATGATGCGTGACGTCATTGCGGGCACAGCGCTCCAGCTGCACCGTTCAGGATCCAGCTTCTGCATGTAAACGCACGATGGTGCACACAGCAGCAAGCTCAGACAGGTTAATGTTGAACGTGTCTGAGCTCATATGAGGCTGAAGGATCGGTTATGTTGTATCTGTTAGAAGTTTAGGAATGAGGTGCGTCAATATGGGCGATCATATGGTCATGTAGCCAGTGGTGGAATGGGACTAAAAATCATCCCGGGACTCTCGACCGGCCCACTTCGGTACCGCTAGTAAGCTGTCAACGGGGGGAGTGGGGGATGTCAGGGTGCTTGTAGATAGTAAATGTAAATATTTGTGTCACTGCATCCTGGTAAAATACAAATATAATGTATAATGTCTGTGTCCTTGACATTAGCGCTGCTAGCCACCTGTGCCCTATACTACGAAGCCAGTTCAGCAGACCCTGGATATGTTTGAGTAACAAACAAACTAACAACAACAAAACTAACAAACGAGATCTCGCTAAAGCGGTCCTACGACGCTGGTTATCAACTCGGTAAATTAAGCCAGGGTTTCTCTCTCCAGCTGAGAGCGCGTTCACGTCTAAGACACGAGTGGATCTGACTTTAATTACATTTGACTCGAGTGTTTCGTCAGCTTAAAATAATACTTCTGCATACAGTATGTGACACTGTGAGTGTTGCACGGCCAGATACGGCTCAGCTGACTCAGATCAGGAGATATATGATATATTATGATATTATATGATCGATGATCTGATTGATGATGTGATATGAATGATAAGTGCGGACACGTCGGCGTCTTCTCTGCATACGGCAGTTTAAACTGTATTTCCTTTATCCTGTAATATGACTTGAGAGATTTAAACTCCGCACACTGAGTGGATCTCTTTTCTATAGACGCCGGAGGCGGGCAGCGTCAGGTAAAAGAAGTTATTTAGCCTTCTCAAACCTGAGCCTCAGGCGCCGCCTATGGGGGATGTGCTAGTGACTTATCCGACCGGCCCACTTCGATACCGGCCCATCGGGATTCGTCCCGATGGCCAGTCCGCCACTGCACCCAGCCCACGTAAACTGTCAACGGGGGGAGCCTCGCTGCGGGGAAACGGTGGACCTAGTGTCCCGATCGGAGTGGGAATAATAATAATAATAATAATAATCCGTGCATTTTATCCATTAATTTCCCCAACATTGTGGTAAAAAAAACACACGTTTAATCCATGTTGTTGGTGTACTACAACTACAAAAGCATCGGTTTGTTTTCTCATCAGGAAATGCAGACCAGCACAAGCAAACGATTTGTAATCATCATCCTCACGATCATTTAATGTATCATATGTTCGCCGAATTGACATGAAAGCACTAATAAATGTAGTTTCATCCACTTGAGTTACAAATACAAAAATAATCGATTTGTTTTTATGTCACATCCTACGGGAGGAAATTCAGCAGCTCTCACTACCGATTTGTAATCCTAATGTAATCATCATCTTCACCACGATCATGTATGTTTATGTCGCCGAATTGACATGAATTTCATTTCAAACCTTTATTATTCAGATTGGTCCCATTGAGATCATAGATCTCTTTTTCAAGGGAGACCTGCAGCATATAGGTTCCACATGAAACATAAAACAATGAAGGACCATTACACATTATATTTACAGGATACATAGTTATAGACATTTACAAGTGCCCATTGTATCAGCAAGCATTTCATTTCGCCTAGCTTTAAAAACATGCAGAGGAATGAGATTGCTCAGTTTCAATTCTTGCTGAAGATTGTTCCAGCAAGTGGAGCTGCGCATAAAAGCCGTCTTACCTCAGACCGTCCTTGCTCTCGGCACATCTAACAAGACTACATCATGTGACCTCAGACAATAGCTGCTTGCAACTCTCTGTGTGATCAGAGAACAGATATAATACGGGAGTTTACCCAACAAAGCTTTATAGATAAACGTGTACCAATGACTGAGCCTCCATACAGAGAGTGATGGTAAACCTGCCTTGGTATACAGTATACATGAAAGCACTGACAAATATGAATATACTGTAGTCAACTTCATTAAAACGTTATTAACGTGCCTAAACTCAGTAATTCACAATTTCTACGCATGACAACACACTTTGTCCGTGTTTGGCTCTCGAAGCGTTCCCGCATTGACGTCACTTCCGGCTTCCCCCAAAACTTCAAAATGAGTCGAAGGAATTTCCCGCGATGTTCAAAATTATTGATATTTAACGGAACGGTATCGCTTTTTCTATTTTAAACTGACGTTTCGAGATTACTAGTAGCCCAATATTTCATTGCACAACAGTTGTGGGATGCTGTCACAGGCTCTTTAAGTTCAGCTATGTAGGCTATCATAGAGCCGAATAGTTTTGAAGAGCCCCTCAGGTTATATTAATCTTCTCCAAGTGCAGGTACATCATTAGATCTTTAAGCCATAGAGATGCTTCAGGTGGTATCGAAGATTCCATTCTAGGACTATTCTTCTACGTGCTTAAAATAGATGCAAAGGCTATACTGTCCTTAGTTTCCCCCTTATCATTCGGTGGCCAGGGTAGTACTCCAAAAATGGCAGTTTAGCCCTGACTGTTATCCATCCCATAATAACACGATGCATTACATTAATGCACATCTCCTCTCTACCTCTTTGAAATCAGCACAGCTCTCCACTTCAAATATAATTTATAGTATTTTTCAGATGTCAATATTGTTGTTATTATAGTCTTAAGACAGTTTATCAAATAGCTTTTATAACATTCCTATCCATTTTGTTTTGCCAAGTATTCTTTTTGTCTGTGTCTCTATATGCACCACATATACCAGAGATCCTTCATGTCTAATTGATAACCCTACAGCCTACAGCCAGGGCTGGACTGGGACAGCAAATCGGCCCTGGCATTCAGACCCAGACCGGCCCAAATCCATAAAACAAACGAATAGTAGCGGTTATTGACAAGAAGAATAACTCAGTATAATTTAAAAAAAACGCTATTATTATCCTTT
This sequence comes from Chaenocephalus aceratus, assembly GCA_023974075.1. NCBI lineage: Eukaryota > Metazoa > Chordata > Actinopteri > Perciformes > Channichthyidae > Chaenocephalus > Chaenocephalus aceratus. The sequence continues at coordinate 33,079 of JAMFTG010001579.1, forward strand.
TTACGTACCAGGGGCAAACTAAACTAATACATACAACAAGTATGTGTAACTATCAATCATTAGAAATTAGACCTTCAAACCCTAGTAGGGGGTCTGATGGTGGTGGAGGCGGGGGAGGGAGCGGATCGACAGCTCGAGCAGCTGTCACTCAACTTTGTAAATAACCAACAAAAGACGATCACGGTTCATCTTGTTTTGGCTTGAGAATAGTTTGGGCAGCGTGAGAGCGTGAGATTGAGAGTGAAAGCGTGTGTCACACACTAGATGCGTGAGAGTTGGCAGCCCTGGATTACCTGCTGCAGGTGGGGCCGACCAGTTCTACAAGAGGGAGACAATAGCTGTACTTATCTTTAATGAGCCGCATGCCATGATGCACCAACTTCAGACTTCCTTACAGAGCCACTCCTCCAACACACACGAACGCGCACATGACCAATGAGGGCACGAGATAAGTTTGTGCCCCGATGGAAGGCTGACAGGCAGGTAGGCCATCCCAAGTTCCATCAGCAGAAACACGTGGGTTTGCTGTCCTGGCTCCAAGATGGTGGAATGAGCTCCCATTGACATCAGGACAGCAGAAAGCTCACACACCTTCCAGACTGAAACTCATCTCTTTCGACTCCACCTCGAGCGATTAGAACAACTAACAAAGCACTTATATACTAACAAAGGACTGGCTCCTCTAAAGCCAGTTGAGTAGCACTTGAAATGCTTGGCTCTATGAAACCTGATGTACTTTATGATTCTGTTTTCTTCAAGGTTGTGTCTTCCTGGTGGAACGCACTTATTGTAAGTCGCCTGGATAAAAGCCTCAGCTAAATGAAATGTAATGTAATGTCTGGGGGGGTATGCCCCCCCCCCCCCAGAAGAAAAGTTTTAAAAATAACCCCTTAAATGATGACTTCTAGTAATTTAAGGGGGGGCCCTATAGTGCCCTGCCTCCCCTTTCTATGACAACACAATAGAGATAGGACCAGATGAGTCTACAGGATGAGTTGACGGCATCTTTTCTTGGGCTCGTCTCTCCCACAGCTTGACGCTCTGATGTGACTCCCTGATAAACACTGCTATGTCATTGATTAGGTTGAACAGTGTTCCACATTCGATGACATTTTGGGTAGTTTCAGCCAGGACAAGATTAAGAACAGGAGCATAGCACCACACATGGACATGAGTGGGTGACTGGGAGGTCATCAGTGCAGAAAATCCTTTGTACCGGCCTTGCATATTGGATGCTCCATCTGTTGCATTACCTATACACACATGCCCTTGTCCAGTTTCAGATGCATGAAGTATATTGTCCGGTGGATGCGTGGCACTTCACTAAAGCCACAAGCCTCTCTTGCACAGTCTCATTGATTTAAGATTACTGAACACTGATCCTGAGAAGTTCTGTCTTGTGTTGTGTCCAGCTGAACAGAAGACATCCGGCCTTCTGGACATCACTGGAGATACTTTCTTTGATTAGACGACCAACAGTTTCTATTATGGAGTTAACAGTATTGGAAAATCAGGCATATCTTGCCTCAAACGATGCAGAGAAACTAGTCCATGCAATTGTACTTCTAGGCTGGATTATTATAACTCTTTATTATCAGGGAGTACCAAGAAGTCAGTCAAGTGGCTTCAGCTGATTCAAAATGCTGCGGCTCGTGTACTAAACAGAGTTAGGAGAAGGGACCACATTACTCCTGTTCTGGCTGCCTTACACTGGCTCCCTATAGAACACAGGATAGAATTTAAAATTCTTCTTCTCGCCTACAAAGCCCTTAATGGGCAGGCGCCATCTTACCTTAAATAACTCATTATACCCTACTGTCCTACTAGGGCATTGCGTTCCAAGAATGCAGGGTTGTTGGTTGTTCCTAGAGTCTCTAAAAGTACAATGGGAGCCAGAGCCTTTTCTTATCAAGCTCCACATTTGTGGAATCAGCTTCCAGTTTGTGTTCGGGCGGCAGACACCCTATCCGTTTCTAAGAGTGCGCTTAAGACCTTCCTTTGTGATAAGCTTATAGTTAGGGCTGATTAGATTCAGCCCCTAGTTTTGCTGATATAAGCTTAGTTTGTCGGGGGACATCTTACTTCTTCCTTCTCTCTGTCTGTACCTGTGTCCTCTCATGTTCCGATTTAACCCAGCTTCCCCAAATGTCTCTCTTTTTGGTGTCTATATACGCTGGGATCCGGAGTCATGGATGATCCTGCGGTCCTGTGTCCTGGATCGCGAGCCCTGGATCTTGAGTCGTGGCTGTGGTCCTGGATCATCGGTCCTGGATGGATATCCTCGTGGATTCATCTTCCTATTATACACACATGCATTTCCAAACATTTGGGCTACCTATGTTTGCAAATGTATATCTTTTCAATTTACACACGGCATCTATTGCACGTCTGTCCCGTCCTGGGAGAGGGATCCCTCCTCTGTTGCTCTCCCTGAGGTTTCTCCCATTTTTTCCCTTTAAACGGGTTTTATTTGGAAGTTTTTCCTTGTACGATGTGAGGGTCTAAGGACAGAGGGTGTCGTATTGTCATACTGATATTCTGTACACACTGTGAAGACCCACTGAGACAAATGTAACATTTGTGATATTGGGCTATAAATAAACA
>JAMFTG010001580.1:0-61856 GCA_023974075.1 Chaenocephalus aceratus
TTACTATGAGTTCTGCAGCAAGGAAACAGTCAGCAATGGATGTGGAAAGCCAGATTGAGAAAGTGTTTAGCATGGATATACATTTAAATCCATCAGTTTGCTTTGGGGTTAGACTATATTGTGTACGCAGATAAAGATACATACATCAATGCCTGACAGACAATATTTAAATTACTGTATATAGGTTCAAGGCTTTTATTAGTCATACGAACATAGTGTAGTTATGTCGATGAAAATATTACGTCACAGGCTCCTCCAACAGACGAAAAGAGAAAAACAGAAAAATAAAGTAAATACAAAAATGAATAGTGAAATAATGAAATAAGAGTCTATATACAAGTGATTGGAATATGATATACTAGATACATAATTTGTAAGTTGCAGCCAGATGAATGTTATATATGTTCTTTCAATGATATAGACTATTCTGCACTGTTTCCATTATATTATGTTTCTATTATATTCTATTTTATTGTATTTACTTGCACTATTTTATCTGTGTAATTGTGTTGCACGGTTGGAGGAGCATGTGACCTAAGATTTTCATTGTCATAACTACACTGTAGCTATGTTCGTATGACTAATAAAAGCCATGAAACTTGAAACCACCAGATATATTTGGACATTATCCTTTAAAAAACACCTGGAAGAAGTCAAGGCCAAGGTGACATCCAGGGTCGCGCTGATCCGCCGCCTCGCTGGAACAACCTGGGGAGCCTGCGCTAAGACGCTGCGAATATCGACTCAAGCCCTGGTCTTCTCTGTAGCGGAATACTGCGCCCCAGTCTGGAGCAGAAGCCCTCATGCGAGAAAGGTCGACGTGGCTATCAATACCTCCCTCCGAATAATAACTGAATGCTTAAAGCCTACCCCTGTGTCCCTCTTGCCAGTCCTCGTGGGAATAGCACCGGTCGGACTCCGACGGGAGGCTGCCACCCTCGCCCTGGCCAGGAAGGCACAAAAGCATGACTGGCACATCCTGCACAACACCACAATAACACCAGCACCTCCAAGCAGACTCAAGTCCCGCCACCCCTACAACAAAGCAGCTCAAGAGATGCTCAACTCCACCTCGGAGGACATCTCCAGAGATGCATGGTTGGCAGCAGCTTGGAAGCAGGAGTGGGAGTCAGCCGGGCCCTCCCGAATCCACCGTTACATCTGGGACCCAGGAGATGGCGCCATTGGAGGAGACGACCTACCGCGCCGGCAGTAGACCACTCTGAACCGTCTACGAACTGGGGTCGGTCGCTTTAAAATATCGATGAAGACGTGGGGATTGGCGGACAGTGCGGCATGCGAGTGCGGTGACCCTGAGCAGACCACTGTCCATATAATCACCATCTGCCCCTTATATAGACCACCCTCGGAAGCCAGCCTCTTCGACCTAGGACCAGAGATGCGGGCATGGCTACACGACACCGACTTGGACCTCTAACGTTACACGAAAGAAGAAGACCAGATATCTTAGAATGGTTTAGAAAATCCATTGGGGCGTGTTCATTACTCTTTATGAGCTTGTTAGGGACTTGTCCCCAAAAGCATTATATATGAGAGAGGAATATTTAAGTTGTAAGACTCTAGAACAGGGGTGTCAAACTCAAGGCCCGGGGGACAAATCCGGCCCGCAACTTCATGTTATGTGGCCTTGCAAGAGCTTGCTAAGAATATAATAAGTTTATTATACGGTTACATGACACTTTACAGAAGCAGGTTGCCCATAAACTACATGTCCCACAATGCATCTCACTTTGTGACACTGAAGTGACTTGCAATTATTTGCCCCGGACTTCTGCTTTCAGACGTAGTTAATTACTAAGTTATTACCCTATCTGATAATAATCTAATTCAGAAGCAGTACTGTAATATAATACATTATTTTATATATATATTATATATGTATATGTATATTTATATAGTTACAACCGGCCCTTTGAGTGCAACCTTAATGCTAGACCCGTGATGGAATTGAGTTTGCCACCCCTGCTCTAGAAGTAACAAATATACCAGAATACTTCTTCACATTTGGGAAGTGCAAAAGGTTGTGACTACTTCTGTGATTTTGTGTGTTTTTGTTCTGTGGTTATTGCTATGTTTGGTTTTGGGCGTAGGTGTCGGAGCTGTCTCATCGTATCAGAATAAACATTGTTAACATTACAAAAAGAATGTGGTCACCTGATACAGACAAGCACAGAACATCTCGTTAGGCGTGCAAGTCTTACACAAATTACATCCTGTGAGTTATTTAAAGTCTCATGTCCTGACCCAGTTTCGGAACAAAGATGGCTCACATGAGGACATCCCAACCTCGCGCCTCTGATAAGACTAACCACTTAGTCGTGACTCTGTTTAAACAGAGCCGCTGATAAAGCGTCCCAATAACAAACTAATGCCATTTGGCGGATGCTTTTATACAAAGTGCCTTACAATCTCACGAATGCACTCACCAGCATGGGCGTCCCAATCAGGGGTCAACGACATAAGACCCCCGACAGTGTCTTTCTTTATCAACTGAGCTAAAACAACAATGTGTGAAACTGCTGCATCTAAGAAACCATATCATACTCGTGTTCAGGTTCATATCAGTATGTTGTGTCTCTACTGTGACATACAAGACTAGACATACAAGACTAGACATACAAGACTAGACATACAAGACTAGACATACAAGACTATACATACAAGACTTTGAGAAACATTGGAAATGGTATTGCATCCATAATAAAGGATTCTGTCCATTCATGGTTTGTGAAATTTTAAATATTCTTCAAATAAAAAACAATAACCATATATTGATAGTCATGGGAATCTATGTTTAAGAAGACAAATTCTGCTGATGTTCAGGTGTATATCAGTATGTAGTGTCTCTACTTTAAAGAGTCCTCTCCTGCTGATGTTCAGGTGTATATCAGTATGTAGTGTCTCTACTTTAAAGAGTCCTCTCCTGCTGATGTTCAGGTGTATATCAGTATGTAGTGTCTCTACTTTAAAGAGTCCTCTCCTGCTGATGTTCAGGTGTATATCAGTATGTAGTGTCTCTACTTTAAAGAGTCCTCTCCTGCTGATGTTCAGGTGTATATCAGTATGTAGTGTCTCTACTTTAAAGAGTCCTCTCCTGCTGATGTTCAGGTGTATATCAGTATGTAGTGTCTCTACTTTAAAGAGTCCTCTCCTGCTGATGTTCAGGTGTATATCAGTATGTAGTGTCTCTACTTTAAAGAGTCCTCTCCTGCTGATGTTCAGGTGTATATCAGTATGTAGTGTCTCTACTTTAAAGAGTCCTCTCCTGCTGATGTTCAGGTGTATATCAGTATGTAGTGTCTCTACTTTAAAGAGTCCTCTCCTGCTGATGTTCAGGTGTATATCAGTATGTAGTGTCTCTACTTTAAAGAGTCCTCTCCTGCTGATGTTCAGGTGTATATCAGTATGTAGTGTCTCTACTTTAAAGAGTCCTCTCCTGCTGATGTTCAGGTGTATATCAGTATGTAGTGTCTCTACTTTAAAGAGTCCTCTCCTGCTGATGCTCAGGTGTATATCAGTATGTAGTGTCTCTACTTTAAAGAGTCCTCTCCTGCTGATGTTCAGGTGTATATCAGTATGTAGTGTCTCTACTTTAAGAGTCCTCTCCTGCTGATGTTCAGGTGTATATCAGTATGTAGTGTCTCTTCTTAAAGAGTCCTCTCCTGCTGATGTTCAGGTGTATATCAGTATGTAGTGTCTCTACTTTAAAGAGTCCTCTCCTGCTGATGTTCAGGTGTGTATCAGTATGTAGTGTCTACTTAAGAGTCCTTCCTGCTGATGTTCAGGTGTATATAGTCTGTAGTGTCTCTACTTTAAAGAGTCCTCTCCTGCTGATGTTCAGGTGTATATCAGTATGTAGTGTCTCTACTTTAAAGAGTCCTCTCCTGCTGATGGTTCAGGTGTATATCAGTCTGTAGTGTCTCTACTTTAAAGAGTCCTCTCCTGCTGATGTTCAGGTGTATCAGTATGTAGTGTCTCTACTTTAAAGAGTCCTCTCCTGCTGATGTTCAGGTGTATATCAGTATGTAGTGTCTCTACTTTAAAGAGTCCTCTCCTGCTGATGTTCAGGTGTATATCAGTATGTAGTGTCTCTACTTTAAAGAGTCCTCTCCTGCTGATGTTCAGGTGTATATCAGTATGTAGTGTCTCTACTTTAAAGAGTCCTCTCCTGCTGATGTTCAGGTGTATATCAATATGTAGTGTCTCTTACTTTAAAGAGTCCTCTCCTGCTGATGTTCAGGTGTATATCAGTATGTAGTGTCTCGTACTTTAAAGAGTCCTCTCCTGCTGATGTTCAGGTGTATCAGTATGTAGTGTCTCTACTTTAAAGAGTCCTCTCCTGCTGATGTCGGTGTATATCAGTCTGTAGTGTCTCTACTTTAAAGAGTCCCTCTCCTGCTGATGTTCAGGTGTATATCAGTATGTAGTGTATCTACTTTAAAGAGTCCTCTCCTGCTGATGTTAGGTGTATATCAGTATGTAGTGTCTCTTCTTTAAAGAGTCCTCTCCTGCTGATGTTCAGGTGTATATCAGTATGTAGTGTCTCTACTTTAAAGAGTCCTCTCCTGCTGATGTTCAGGTGTATATCAGTATGTAGTGTCTCTACTTTAAAGAGTCCTCTCCTGCTGATGTTCAGGTGTATATCAGTATGTAGTGTCTCTACTTTAAAGAGTCCCTCTCCTGCTGATGTTCAGGTGTATATCAATATGTAGTGTCTGTACTTTAAAGAGTCCTCTCCTGCTGATGTTCAGGTGTATATCAGTATGTAGTGTCTGTACTTTAAAGAGTCCTCTCTGCTGATGTTCAGGTGTATCAGTATGTAGTGTCTCTACTTTAAAGAGTCCTCTCCTGCTGATGTTCAGGTGTATATCAGTATGTAGTGTCTCTACTTTAAAGAGTCCTCTCCTGCTGATGTTCAGGTGTATATCAGTATGTAGTGTATCTACTTTAAAGAGTCCTCTCCTGCTGATGTTCAGGTGTATATCAGTATGTAGTGTCTCTTCTTTAAAGAGTCCTCTCCTGATGATGTTCAGGTGTATATCAGTATGTAGTGTCTCTTACTTTAAAGAGTCCTCTCCTGCTGATGTGCAGGTGTATATCAGTATGTAGTGCCTCTACTTTAAAGAGTCCTCTCCTGCTGATGTTCAGGTGTATATCAGTATGTAGTGTCTCTACTTTAAAGAGTCCTCTCCTGCTGATGTTCAGGTGTATATCAGTATGTAGTGTCTCTACTTTAAAGAGTCCTCTCCTGCTGATGTTCAGGTGTATATCAGTATGTAGTGTCTCTACTTTAAAGAGTCCTCTCCTGCTGATGTTCAGGTGTATCAGTATGTAGTGTCTCTACTTTAAAGAGTCCTCTCCTGCTGATGTTCAGGTGTATATCAGTATGTAGTGTCTCTACTTTAAAGAGTCCTCTCCTGCTGATGTTCAGGGTATATCAGTATGTATAGTCTCTACTTTAAAGAGTCCTCTCCTGATGATGTTCAGGTGTATATCAGTATGTAGTGTCTCTACTTTAAAGAGTCCTCTCCTGCTGATGTTCAGGTGTATATCAGTATGTAGTGTCTCTACTTTAAAGAGTCCTCTCCTGCTGATTGTTCAGGTGTATCAGTATGTAGTGTCTCTACTTTAAAGAGTCCTCTCCTGCTGATGTTCAGGTGTATATCAGTATGTAGTGTCCTCTACTTTAAAGAGTCCTCTCCTGCTGATGTTCAGGTGTATATCAGTATGTAGTGTCTCTACTTTAAAGAGTCCTCTCCTGCTGATGTTCAGGTGTATATCAGTATGTAGTGTATCTACTTTAAAGAGTCCTCTCCTGCTGATGTTTCAGGTGTATATCAGTATGTATAGTCTCTACTTTAAAGAGTCCTCTCCTGATGATGTTCCAGGTGTATATCAGTATGTAGTGTCTCTACGTTAAAGAGTCCTCTCCGGCTGATGTTCAGGTGTATATCAGTATGTAGTGTCTCTACATGTCTCTATGCTTTAATGTTCAAAAAGCACTTTATTTTTCTCATACTGTCTGTGCTGCAGCACCTCTTTTCACCCTCTGTCTGAAACCAGAGCCCAGTCTGGTCTGATTGGTTAGCTAGTCGGCTGTTGTGATTGGTCAACCACTTAGAGATGTCCTGCCCCTTAGCCTATCACGGACAATGTGTTGGAGTGCTATCCAATAGAAGCACAAGTGTTACATTGTGATGACACTATGTTCTGTATATAAAGATTCTAGGAACTCTCGAGCAGGGGCGGACTGGCCATCTGTAGAATCTGGAGAACCACAGAACGGCCCTTTTTTTAAAAAAATGGTTTAATCTCATAATTTAAGTTCGCTGACGGCCGACAGAGGGCAACAGCGGCGCTAATGCAGTTGTGTGGTTCTTACCGGCCACACGAAGAGAAGGGATTAGACGCCGCGGCAGATAGGGAGAATGAAAAAACATGGATACAAATCCAAGAAAACGAAAAGAAAAAGGTGGGGCTGAGAAGACAAGAGAAAAAGGTGAAGTCACTCGCAGGTGAAGCATATACATGTCGCAAATTGACAGACCTTTTCAGCAGCAGCTTAGAACAAGTGCAAAAATGATGAAGAGAATGATAAGGGCGCGAGTTCAGATATACAGCCCAGCCTCCTGCGTTCATGATCGGTATTATTCTGTGCTGTGTGTTGCTGCCGGCCCGTCTCTCCCCCATTCTCATTGAGTATTTTACAAAGAGTGAAACAGCGCCCCTCTAGATGTTATGGTGAAACAGTAGATTGCACTCTCTGTTGCGAGAGGAGGCCTAGATGAAATTGGCTTCCCTTGGGGGGAAAAAATGGAGGGATTGACCAATCAGATGAGGCTCACGTGATGCCCCTGCCAAGCTGTGATTGGTCAGAGCCATGCCAAGGCCAATCCAGAGGTGGCTGGCGGCCTCACAATCCAATCAAATCGCATCAACTTCAGTTCGTACCGTAACTGTCATCACCGCCCTTAAAAAGTAGCAAGCAACTGAAGCAAGTGCAATTATGGAGGGTGGAGATTTGGAGTATTTCATCAAAAAATAATTGTACTAAACTTCCGCTACAGCAGCAACTAAAAATGAAATCTGATGACAGGCCAATGCCCAAACTGGAGCTGTGTACAGAGAGGAAAAAAGGAGCGAATCGGACATAAAACTTTAAATAATAAACAGCGGATTTCTAACATTTGACATTTCATGTGGCCGGACTGGGTCAGTTTCCAGGGCTGAATTGTAGTCCCAGTCCGCCCTGCTCTCGAGTGTGTGGAAGCTACACTTTGGGATGTTAGCCTTTACAGATCATTTAAACCTATACATATTATAGGAAAGAGAAAACCTCATAAAGCTTAATAGGATCCATTTAAGAAATCAAATTAGATTTTGTAGGAGTCTTAACATAGTCTTTTTTCTGAGAGGCATAATCAACAGTTATCTCTACGGTACGTTTGGTGGGAAGGGACCTGTGATATTACTTTAACAACATAACCATATAGGAACTGACATGATCAGTGATCATAATTGTAATTAACACTGTTTCTTGAACGCGGATCACTGCTTTTCCACTTAATTACCCACAGAGAAGTTTTCTAAAGAGCAGTGAACCCGGGTCTCTGCGCTGATTAGAGACGACATTAAGATGCTCGGCATTTGTAAAAACATGCATTCACAGCAAGCTTCTGAAGAGGCTCTTTCAGACTCTGACGCATCGGGTCCTTTCATTCAGTTTTACTCAATCATCTAATTCATGTTGTCTTAACCGGTATGGGTTAGGGTTAGGGTTAGGGTTAGGGTTAGGGTTAGGGTTATGCATATTCATATAATTGGCTGCAAGTGTGCGTCAGTTAAAGTGTCTGTTTTTTGTGTTATGCCATTGGATGTTGAATGAAGCTTAACATTATACGATTGAGCCCAAATCGTTGAATACAGGGGGCTGAAATGTTCGAAATGGTACTAATTCCAAATATACAACTTGTAAACAATAAACTAATAAAGGGTATCTTAAGTTAAAACCCACACAATGGAAAATATCATCTGATAAGTAGAGGAATTCTGCTTTTGAAATCCAAACTGTGAAAATATCTTACCAATTTGCAAAGAGGGTCAGGCTTGTGTTAAAGTACTTGATACAACAAATTGATTTTAATGGCAAAACGAAAATGTCATTTTTAAATACATTTTCAACATCTTTGTAGAACATTTTCCTACCTGAACCCAATTAAAATAACCTGGTCCAGCTAAACTGCTAGACAGAGTGTGTGTCTGTGTGTGTTCTTGATAGTGGTGAAGAAGTATTTAGATGATATACTCAAGTAGAAGTTTAAATGAAGAGTAAAAGTCCTGCATTTAGAAAGGAAACTGCCGACATGTACTACTTGGTAGATATATCGTGAAGTACTGCATCATGTCGTAAGGTTTTCTTATTGTTAAAAGTAACCAATACGTATGAGTTTCAACACAGTAAATGTGTAGTAAAGGGGAAAATAAGTAAAATAGAAATACATGAGTAAAGTACAAGTATGTCAAAAGTGTGCAGAACTTAAGCAAATATACAATCAATCAATCAATGGTTTCAAAGGAAGCGATAAAAGAGAAACAAAATAAGGAAATAAAGAAACATACTCTAACATGAGGACAAAGATCCAGTTCTTACGGTCTGAAGGGAGTTATATTGCAGCGGCTTTAAGTGATCCGTCCCTACTCTCCGGGGCTGAAGGGTCTCCAGTGATTGATTTCTTCAACCCTTCATTAAGACCACAGCCTGTTCATTTCATGCTGCCCACATGCCTCATGCACGACTCTTAGTGAGTACTTCACTTACTGTTATTAGTGCAATGACCCCAGCACTTTCACATTGGCAAGGCAAGGCAAGGCAAGGCAAGGCAAGGCAAGGCAAGGCAAGGCAGGCAAGGCAAGGCAAGGCAAGGCAAGGCAAGGCAAGGCAAGGCAAGGCAAGGCAAGGCAAGGCAAGGCAAGGCAAGGCAAGGCAAGGCAAGGCAAGGCAAGGCAGGCAGGCAAGGCAAGGCAAGGCAAGGCAAGGCAAGGCAAGGCAAGGCAAGGCAAGGCAGGCAAGGCAAGGCAAGGCAGGCAAGGCAAGGCAAGGCAAGGCAAGTTTACTTATATAGCACCTTTCAGCACCAGGCAATTGAAGGTGCTTTACAAAAATGAAAGACATTCAGACAAAGGCATTTAAAACAGTCATTAAAAAGAAAAGCTAATCAAATAAACATTAAAAGATAAAAGTTACAGTGCAGTCTAAGATATGAATAGTTAAATTATTTCGGTTCTTGATTTTTAATTTATTCACAGAACCTCCCTTTGGAAATCCGAACATTTCCGTCCCGATTGTTAATTTAGATTTAGATTGTTTTCACCATGTTTTGCTCGCATGACATCCACAATCGGACCCTCAGGGGGTGTACTAGCCCCCTACTCTGCTTTGCGTTCCATAACAAAGTCTTTAAGTGGATATTTCTGTATTAAGTGGTGCAGTGATGACGTATTGCTGAAGTCCGAACCAGAAGTTAGCATCACACGAGCTTCCTTGATAAAAAAGCAATGGGACTTTTTGATTGAATTTGGGATGAATGCAGAAAATAAGATCCTGCAAACACATGATACTTTCACGCATTGTTCAGCGGGATAATCTTCACATATTTACTAGGGCTGTGCATCTTCACTGGTCTCACGATTCGATTCGATTTCGATTATCGTGTCAACGATTCGATTCGGTTCGATATCACGGTGCATCACGATTCATACCAATGCGTTGCATCCTCAATTTTCTATATTACTGCACATGGCTTATTTTTCATCAATGCATACATGCAGTAAATACATATGAACTCTCTTTTTATTATTTAGAAAGTGCTTCAGAAATCAATAACATAAATGTCTTGACATTAATTTATAAACCAAAATAAATGAATTGTATAGGTCTAGCCTCCGTGTGTGAAGTTGTTCCATCCTCAAAAACCAAAAGCTAATGCTTCTGCAGTCGAGCTGCAGCTTCTAGCCACGGTCTTCTAAGGACACTGAATGTCCTGTATGTGGCATCACACACAGGACTTGAGAATGTATGAGATTAAATTAGCTTCATTAAATCTCAGTGATTAAGTGAATAACAAAGTTTCTATCGGGTCACTATCAGCCTGTCACTCATTATTTTCAGGAGGGGGCGGGGCTTGGAGGAACGGAGAGGAGACGGTGATCGCGGAAGCTTTTTTCCTCCTGCCTTCACAAACTTTACACACGTATATATCGTCTGAAAATTGCTAGAGGACATTCATACTTTGCAATCCAAGACTTAATTAAATCCACCAAAAACCTGACATGATTGTAACGCGATTATTTTTGAAAAACATAAATCTCTGTCTGTGTCTCTGAGCCGCAGCGACACGGAGTGATTCAGAGCGGGTCCTTCTGCTCTTGGTTCTGGACTGGTGTTCTTGTGTTGGTGGATAAAGCAGACTGCTCCGTGTTGCTGTGCCGCTGTCACGTCTGTTCCCTGATCTCTGCGTCACCGACCGGTTTGATATTAAAGTGACAGAAAAAACGCCGCGGCCGGAAAATCAGGAGTTACTACTCTATAACCGATTATCTTCCGTCACTGCATCGAGACCGAATCGTCCACGTCCGCATCGCAATGCATTGTAGAAACGATTATTTTCAACACCCCTAATATTTACACTCCTTTGTGATTTTGAAGCAAATTTCAGAAGTAAAAAGCTAATGTTGGGCTATAAACTAACTACGGCACGGTCACATGACTTCACGTTAACACCTCTAATGTTTGGCGGCAAGATGTTTGGTCGTCTCATTTAGACACTTGCTGTTTTTGAATTCACCAGTGGGGTATTTACTGACGTACTTACTGCCGTAGTACAACATGTTTGAAAACCTTATTCCAGTTTTCTCACTAAAACACGTTCAAATAAGTAAACAGGAAGTGGGGAAATGCTAACCCATTTCCAGGTTTAAGGACTCAACCCTGCAGCTTTCTATAGATCTGTCTGGACTTAAATTGAAGAAAGTCTCAAGGAAATCTTGTCAAGACCTCTCTGGTGCACTGAGAGTAAACAGCAGGCAAAGGTCTGACTATTTCAGACTCGAATCAGATCCTGGTACTCTGACCTTTTGGATATAATATCAGGTGTCGGCACGACATGAGAAAAACGATGTGGGATACCACAGCTCACACAGTTCAGACAGGAAGCAGCCACTTAAGTTGGGGTTACTGCAGATTTCACCCTCTTCCTTGATAATCCCTATCAGAAAATCTCTATCAGACGATAAGCTTTGTCAATAGAAAACATCTGGGAACATAATTAAGATAACGCCCAGGTTTGATACATGACAAATCAAAGTTTAGCTCGATAAGATCCCTGCACGCTGTGATGTACGATTTGAGGGGTTTGTGTGTGGTGTGTGTGTGTGTGTGTGTGTGTGTGTGTGTGTTGTGTGTGTGTGTGTGTGTGTGTGTGTGTGTTGTGTGTGTGTGTGTGGACTAGCATTACTATACTTGTGGGGACCTACATCTGTTTACATAGTCACGTGTGGGGACTCGCCTCCCTTATAGGGACACATTTGAGGTCCCCATAAGGAGGATCATTAATTTTAGGGTGAAGACTTGGTTAGGTTAAGGTTAAGGGTTAGGGTTAGGCATGTGTTGGTTATGGTTAAGGTTAGGATAAGTCTCCAGGAAATGCATGTAAGTCAATATAATGTCCCCTGAAGTGATGTATACATGTGTGGTGTGTGTGTGTGTGTGTGTGTGTGTGTGTGTGTGTGTGTGTGTGGTGTGTGTGTGTGTGTGTGTGTGTGTGTGTGTGTGTGTGTGTGTGTGTGTGTGTGTGTGTGTGGTGTGTGTGTGTGTGTGTGTGTGTGTGTGTGTGTGTGTGTGTGTGTGTGCCACTCCAAAGCCAGTTGGGAGGGAAATAGAGGGAATATGAAGACAGATGTGGATGTAGAAAGTGATCTGGCGAAGAGAGAGAAAGGAATAAATTAGATCTTTAAATTATCTGTGTTCTACCTCTAAATGTATCACCTCTCCACGCTGGTTAATTATTCAGAGCAGCTGATGTATCACTTCCAACAACCACACAGATATAATAGTTGTGTGTCTTAATGGGAGCCCCGCTGGACAGGAGCTTCCCCAGCAGCGGACACTCTGAAAGAAATAAGATCCTAATGCAGTTCAGCAAAAGCAGAGCCAAAACATGTACGGATCCTGGCTACTAAGTAAACAACAACAAAAGCCAGCTTCGCAACTGTCTGCGTGATTCCAATTGGCACATAACATCTTGAACATTGAATGCATCATTGTTGATTGTACAGGGATTGACTCAATTTACTGTACTTACTGCTCTCCGGGGCTGAAGGGTCTCCGGTGATTGATGTCTTCAACCCTTCATTAAGCCCACAGCCTGTTCATGTCATGCTGCCCACAAGCCTCACGTACATGTACGGCTCTTAGTGAGTACTTCACTTACTGTTATTAGTGCAATGACCCCAGCACTTTCACATTGGCGTGGACATGTCGGTATAAAGTGGTGCAGTGATGCCGTATTTCTGAAGTCCGAACCAGAAGTTAGCATCAAGTCAAGGCAAGGCAAGGCAAGGCAAGTTTATTATATAGCACCTTTCAGCACCAGGCAATTTAAGGTGCTTTACAAAAATAGACATTAAGAAAATGGCATTTAAAATCAGTCATTAAAAAGAAAAGCTAAAAAATAAACATTAAAAGATAAAAGTTACAGTGCAGTCTAAGATATGAATAGTTCAATTATTGGTTCTTGATTTTTAATTTATTCACAGAACCTCCCTTTGGAAATCCGAACATTTCCGTCCCGATTGTTAATTTAGACTGATTGTTTTCACCATGTTTTGCTCGCATGACATCCACAATCGGACCCTCAGGAGGGTGTACTAGCCCCCTACTCTGCTTTGCGTTCCATAACAAAGTCTTTAGGTGTTACCTGAACACCCCGTGTTACCAAAACACTATTTTTCACCCGTCGGTGCTGTGATACTTGTTCCTCAGTACAAATCACCCAAAAACTGATCGTAAACCCTGGCTACGACGGATATCCCAAATATCCTAATTTCGAGCAGTCCCTCTCATAAATGTCATGGAGTTTCAGACGGTTTTCACCATGTTATGCTCGCATGACATCCACAATCGGACCCTCGGGAGGGTGTACTAGCCCCTACTCTGCTTTGCGTGGACATGTCTGTATGAAGTGGTGCAGTGATGACGCATTTCTGAAGTCCGAACCAGAAGTTAGCATCACACGAGCTTCCTTGATGAAAAGCAATGGGATTTTTTGATTGAATTTGGGATGAATACAATCCCATTGTTGATTGTACAGGATTGACTCAATGTACGTAAAAATATGCATTCATGTTTTCTTCAGTAGAAGTTCAACGGTCTCAAAGCAGAGGCCTCGTTGTGAAACTACTGCGATGGCAACGCTTGGTTACTGGCTTTTGAACACTGGTATTAGTGGTTTTCTCCTGATGTGCTTAAAATAGTCCTGCTAATAACATTTAACTAGGTTTACTTTGCCTACTGAAAGTCCTCTGTGGGTTATTTTGTGTTTCTTTTAACAACTAAAAGATGTAAACTTGGAGGACTCGGGGATGTTTTTTTGTTTTCTAAGCCTCGCGATTCAGGAGTTTTAGCTTTTATCGTTATTTGTGCATAGCTACAGTGTAGTTACGACAATTAAATTATTAGGTCACCGGCTCCTCCAACATTGCAACAACAATAAAACAGAGAATTGTAACACCATCTTATAACTTTATATAATTCAATACCAGTCATTTATGAGTTCAATCATAAAATAGAATTAAGAAAAATGGGAATCCCCAATAAGCAATCTGAAGCTTGAGAGCAGGGGTCCAAACGGTACATTACACATATTTAAAATACATCTTCCAACATGTGGAGAGTGTTTTGCGTGATGACGTTTCGTCGTCTCATTTAGATACTTGTTAGCAGTCTTCATTTTTTTAGTTTACCAGTTGTGTACCTATTTTATGTCGTAGAACCAAACATAAGCATTTCTTCAGCTTGTGTTAACCACAGACCTTCTTTCAAGCTTTGAACTAAAAGCACATCCAAAGAACCATTGACCTCAAGTCGAGGGAATCAGAAACAGACACAGGTTTATTACCAGGTAGGTCGACACGTACATTTGACTTGGAGTCGTGGTGAATACATAAGAGTCAAACTAAATTAAAACACAGATAGAGAACTAGAAATAAAATGAAATGAAAATAAATGGAATGGAATAAAATATGGAATAAAAATCGGCAGTAATAACAAAAAGAAAACAGAAATAGTTTGACATTGCGTTCATTAATGTAATGCAAAGTCGAGGGAACCGGAAGTGGTACAATATTGACTAATTGACAGGTTTTAAGGCTCTTTGAATCTATTAGACCTCAGAGACCATGGGTAACTTGAAGCTGGAGCAGGAAGTGGGGAAGCAACGGCCTTAAAACTCAGCTCAATAAGAACATTCTCGTCTCATTGTCGTCCAATTTTTTATCTGTACAACTTCAGTTTGGTCAGGTGGGGGGGACAGTAACACCAGAGGCCATTTCCACAAGAGGATTATCCATGAACTGTTGGCAACTTTTAAGCCTCTTTCCCTTTTCCTATCTGTGTTGTGTCCTAGAGAGATAATCACTTAATTAAATATTGATGATATTTCACAACGGAAGCTGGCAATCGGACTTCTGGAAGGGCAGAATGATTAGAAAGTGTTTACTGAGTCATAGCTGCTGCTTGAAAAGGAGATAGAGACGTGTGTGGATGGACTGACAGCACATAAAAAGAAATAAACGAGGAGATGGAATTTAAAAGACTTTAAAAGGATGAAGGTGTGAAGGATAAGAGATGTCTATTCTGTCCAAAGCACTCAGCCAGGTAGTTAAAGTGGACCTATCATGCTATATTTGAAACATATATTGTAGGGCCATACCTATATAAAACATGCCTGTGAAGTTTTTTTTCAAAATACCAAACAGATCCCCCGTTGTAGCCATGCCTCATACTGCTCAAACCCCTCTTTTGAAGCCCTGTTATAGAAACACGGATCTTGGGTCCTTAGCTTGAAAAAAAAGAAAGCAGAGGAGGCGGAGCTAATGCCTGATCAGATATCAGAGATAAAGTTAAATTCGGTTTTGATAAAACGCCATCCTGTTTAAACCATGTCAAGGCTTATTTCTGAAACAGTATGGATCTTAAATGCTTTTTTTTTTCTCTTGTGGGTTTATCACAAGGTGAGTTCTTTTTTATTTCCTGATTTTTAAACACGTATGCTCTACACAGTACAGGTTAGCTCTGAGTGTCAGCGATGCTAATGTAAAAAAGACGAGATTACGTCCAAAACACGTCAGGCATTGTTTCTGATAGCAACTTTCTGTGGGTCCGCCGACGTCACCTCGGATGGAATCTGTATCCGCTCGTTGAACACCCGTTTTTAAAAGATTTGGGTACGGAGGAAAAGAGAGAGGGTCTTATTTTCTGACGCTGCGGCAGTTCTCCACATATTTATGTATAAAAGACATCACAAAGTGCATTTTGCATGATAGGTGCCCTTTAAAGAAAGACCAAACATTGATGAAAAAGACATTTTAAAGCCACTAGCAGACTTGTTGAGTGCTCTTAAACCCAAATGATTAATTCACAACAGTGTAGATATGACTTTTGCTTTGTATCATATCCTATCATGCATTTTCATAAAGCAACAATACCACAACGAGACGATTGGCTTTCCCCCGCGGGCACATGGGAGCCCCTTGGTCCATTAAATTGTGTGTGTGTGTGTGTATTGGAAAGGGATATTTGCTTTTAGGAAGGAAATCCGAGGGGAAAGGGAGGTGCATGGTGCAGAATAAGTAAAGAAATATCACGATCCCTCACATAGTATAAGTCCATTTCCATCTGGTGATGTTGACTTTAGAAAGTGGGAGTGTGTGAGGAGAGGGAGGGAGGGATACACGACAGAGGGAAAGTGATAGCAGGGATGAAGCAGCAGACTGATGGAAAAGTGAATATTCCTCTGGTAGAAATCTTTAGATTACACGCCTGGTTAGATTTCATCGCCCCCAAAGGTATTTTGCTCTGTGAGTCTGTCTGTGATTCTCATATCTCGTGTGCGTGTACTCAAGTGATTTCCGTACAAGACAGCAGCTACTCAGGGACATAAAGACACAAAGACACTTTGAAGGTGGAAAGATGTGGTGTTTATTGCATGTCAGTAATATATATGACATTTGGAACACCTGGTTATCCACCAGATTATCTCTATGTGTGAGATAGATATAAACACCCTGTGTGATCCATTCAGATGGGAAAATAAGATGCTAGCATACAGGATGCAAATGTATCTGCTACAAGTGTGATATAAAGACACTATATACGGAATATAAATGAAACTATAAACCGTTGTTTTCTGGGTCATATATTTTTACTTTGGGGGGATATATTCTGCTAATTTTCAGGTTCATATCAGAATGCAGTGTCTCTACTTTAAAGAGTCCTCTCCTGCTGATGTTGAGGTGTATATCAGTATGTAGTGTCTCTACTTTAAAGAGTCCTCTCCTGCTGATGTTCAGGTGTATATCAGTATGTAGTGTCTCTACTTTAAAGAGTCCTCTCCTGCTGATGTTCAGGTGTATATCAGTATGTAGTGACTCTACTTTAAAGAGTCCTCTCCTGCTGATGTTCAGGTGTATATCAGTATGCAGTGTCTCTACTTTAAAGAGTCCTCTCCTGCTGATGTTAAGGTGTAATCAGTATGTGTGTCTCTACTTTAAAGAGTCCTCTCCTGCTGATGTTCAGGTGTATATCAGTATGTAAGTGTCTCTACTTTAAAGAGTCCTCTCCTGCTGATGTTCAGGTTGTATATCAGTATGTAGTGGTCTCTACTTCTTAAAGAGTCCTCTCCTGCTGATGTTAAGGTGTATATCAGTATGTAGTGTCTCTACTTTAAAGAGTCCTCTCCTGCTGATGTTCAGGTGTATATCAGTATCTAGTGTCTCTACTTTAAAGAGTCCTCTCCTGCTGATGTTCAGGTGTATATCAGTATGTAGTGTCTTTACTTTAAAGAGTCCTCTCCTGCTGATGTTCAGGTGTATATCAGTATGTAGTGTCTCTACTTTAAAGAGTCCTCTCCTGCTGATGTTCAGGTGTATATCAGTATGTAGTGTCTCTACTTTAAAGAGTCCTCTCCTGCTGATGTTCAGGTGTATATCAGTATGTAGTGTCTCTACTTTAAAGAGTCCTCTCCTGCTGATGTTCAGGTGTATATCAGTATGTAGTGTCTCTACTTTAAAGAGTCCTCTCCTGCTGATGTTCAGGTGTATATCAGTATGTAGTGTCTCTACTTTAAAGAGTCCTCTCCTGCTGATGTTGAGGTGTATATCAGTATATAGTGTCTCTCCATGCGTTAATGTTCAAAAAGCTCTTTATCTTTCTCATACTGCCTGTGCTGCAGCACCTCTTTTCACCCTCTGTCTGAAACCAGAGCCCAGTCTGCTCTGATTGGTTAGCTGGCCGACTCTGTTGTGATTGGTCAACCGCTTAGAGATGTCCCGCCCCTTAGCCTATCACGTACAATGTGTTGGAGCGCTAGCTAATAGAAAGGAAAGTGTTACGTAGTGATGTCACGATGTTGTGGAAGTAAATAAAGGAGTCCAACTGAGGCGTTTAGAAGAGGGTAGTGGCAGTGCCTGTAGAGGGATTTTAGCCTTTGCAGACCATTAACATGCACTAAAACATATATAACATACCACAGGATAGGGAAACCATAAAGTACAATAAGCCTCTACTCTCTAAGAACAAATATCCTAGTACTAGTAAAACAAGTTAACAAAGAAAAAAAACATAAAAAGCTATCACTGAATTCATAGTATCTATCCACAGGTTATCCAAGTGTTTTCAGCAACACCCTATTTTAGACTTATCCATATGAAACTGTCTCTGGCAGCAAGATGTTTCACTGTTAAACACAAGAGCAAAGAGGCTGCAGGGGAAATCAACATCAGGGGCCAAGTGTCTCATCGTGTACACCTGCTTTGCTATTCTCATATCACACACGTTGTATCTGTATTTGTAATGCTATTTTAATATTTCAGAAAGATCGTCTTAATTTCTCTTACAGTATGTGCTTGCCTTGTCTTGTATGCTGCTGCAACGCAAACAGTCCCAAAGGGGATCAAAAAACTGACTAGCCCCATCCATCCATCTATCCATCTATCCATCCAGTCAGCCAATCGAGCTCGCGATAGCTAGCCAGCCAGCCAGCAATCCAGCCATCCAGCTACCATCCATAGCTCTCCATCGAGCCATCCAGCCATCCAGCTCAGCTCCAGCCATCATCCTCTCATCGATCGCCGCCATCCAGCCTAGATCCGAGCCAGCGATCCAGCCATCCATCCATAGAAGCCAGCCAGCCGAGCAGCCATCCAGCCAGCCATCGAGGCTAAGCGAGCCAGCCCGTATCCAGCCAGTCCTCATCCAGCCATCCATCCATCCATCTATCCATCCATCTCGATATCTATCTATCCATCCATCCATATATCCATATATCCATCCATCCATCCATATATCCATCTATCTATCCATCCATCTATCTATCCATCAAGCTATCCATCCATCTATCCATCCATCCATCTATCCATCCATATATCCATCCATCTATCTCTCTATCTATCTATTCATCCATCCATCCATCCATCCATCCATCCATATATCTATCTATCTATCGATGCATGGATATTTGAACCAAATGTCTTTAATAGCATTTTCTTAGTTAATTTTAAATTGTTCACACATGTAGGCTTTGCCCTCATTGCAAAGGAAGGGAATCCCTAATGTAGGCAGAATAGGTCAAGTATAAATAAGACACATTTATTACGAAACACAGATACAGTATTCTTCAAGAGGTTTTGACGGAGTAACGGTTGAATAGAAATGTGATGTTATGTCCTGCTGATTCATCTCTACTCAGTGAAAGGGCCAAACAGCCATTGAGGAGTGATGTTTCCACAGAAAAGCAGGCCTTTGTGTTTCTCTGTGCCTGAGGCCAGTCTTTACCCTGTGCCGCTCCCATTGGCAGTGATGCATTCCTCAAGGTGCCAGGTAATGATCTTACACTACACCATTTACATTTCAGGTTTCCAGCCGACGTTGTTGAATTACAATAAGTGGCAACATTTGTATAAGTCAGCTTGGCCGCTGCAGTATGAATATGGCTCTGATCCCCATGTGCACGGTACGTTTAAGTGCCAAAACAAATGGTCTGTGCAAAGTGTCCAGCTGTCATCTTCGGTCGCCGTGCAATAAAGAAATCGAGGAGACGACGGTACACTGCTGAAAGGGCTGGAAATAATAGAATAAGAGCAGGCACTATGATAAGTCAGCAAATTGTCTTATCTCCCAGTCATAACAAATAGCTTTAAAGGGAAATAGTGCAACTGGCAACAAGGGGGATGTGATGAGAACAAGGAATGAGATTACAGAGGCCAGCAGAAAGATACTGTTATGAAGAAGAAAAGGGATACAAGGTTGTTCCCTCAAAGCTAATTGTGAAATCACAAAACAGTTAATGGAATTTACACAATGCATAATGCAGAAACATGCTGCACATTACACAGGGCTGGACGCTAATGATAAAACCTGATTTAGATGCAAGAGGAATACACACACCCACACACACACACCACACACCCAAGACAGCACTATAAGCAAAACACCGGATAAAGCTTGCTCTTATGGAGATAAGGGGAGTAGCTGAGAGCAGAGCAGATGAAAGGCGGTGGGAGATAACAGCTGTGTAATGTGTGTGACTGTTTCTTAATGGAAGTGATGACTCATCGGGGCTGGGGAGCGAGGGATTAAATGTAACAGGATTATATGAATCTGAGCATGAATTAAAACACTCTGTTACAGTTCCTGAAATAAGCAAAGCAATCAGATTGAGATTATATGTTGTGACCTTTGTTTGATACTATTTAGTGGAGATAATGAGTCATCGGGGAGGGGGGGGGCAGATTATATGTGTGAGAGGATTCAAAATAATCTCACACAGAAACGGTGATGAAGACACGGGATGAGTGACAGGGTTTAATGTTGTGGCAGGATGCAGAACTGCTTTATTATAGTAGCTAATGAATACTAAATAGTTGTTTACAAATCACTGAGACGTTTTAGTGTATCCCCTCAGGGTTTTATATGTATTATGTTTAGATTAGATTCAATTTTGTTGTCATGCAAACACCTCAAATGGTCTCCTTTGTTTACTTCTCTAACATAGTGACATCACTATGTAACACTTGCTATTCTATTGGCTAGCGCTCCAACACATTGTAAGTGATAGGCTCAGAGGCGGGACATCTCTAAGCGGTTGACCAATCACAACAGAGCTGGCTAACTGTCAGAGCAGACTGGGCTCTAGTAGTCGAGTATACAAAAGGACCGACATACAGAATACATATAATTATAAAGACCATTATTTTTTGGGTCAGATATTTCAACTTTAAATGAGTTTATACAAAAATAAGAATCCCAGTTTTTCGTGTGTGAAAATCCTTAAAATAACACGTAACATTTGTTAATCATCAACTTGTAATCCTTCTTGAAATTGCAATGGTTCCTATGCGAGGTTTTTCTTCATACTTCTTCTTGCTTAAACATGTCAGGCATATTTAGATTTTTGGACTTAGTATCTTGAGCCCAGAGCGGCTAACGATATTATTGGCATTGTGAGAGTTCTGCAAAGACACTCCACTGCAGACAAGTTATACAAGCATCTAGTAGAAGCCTTTATGATAGTGCGAGTCATCATGCAAGCAGTCCATGAAAGCAGCAATGCAACCGACTGCATTTATGTGGCAGTAAAACAATGGAAAGACAAAACAATAAGATGATAAAGACGTGAGAATCAGCCTGGAAAAGAGCAACGTGGAAGGAGAGGGAGAAAAATGGAGAATGATAATATTGGTAGTGCAATATTGGACCTCACTTAATCCCCATCATGTGCTAATGCCACTGTGATGGTGTTGTGCTCTGCAATTACCTCCCTCCCATACATCGTGCAGACAGATAGGGACCAGAGCAGATGCTGCTGCTATGAAGACTGAGCACTGAGGATTCCACATGTCCTCCATGAGCTCTGAGAGCGTGTGTGTGTGTGTGTGTGTGTGTGTGTGTGTGTGTGTGTGTGTGTGTGTGTGTGTGCGTGTGCGTGTGTGTGTATGTGGGTCTGCATGGCGGTGTCTGTGTGTGTCTGTGTATGTGTGTATGTAGGTCTATGTGTGTGTATGTGTACAGTATGTGTGAGTGTGTGTCTGCGGTGTGTCTGTGCGTGCGTGCGTGCGTGCGTCTGGTGTACGTGTGTGTGCGTGCGTACGTGCGTGTGTGTGTCTGGTGTACGTGTGTGTGCCTGTGTGTGAGTGTGTGTTCGTATTGATCAGATACACTGCACCCGAGGCTGCGGATGGATGACCCCCTATTATGGCTGTCTGTCCCAGGAAAGAGCACCTCTGCATGGGGAGAGTGTGATGCTGTGGCCCTGAGGCCTGGAGGCCTGGAGGTCTGGATCTAAAACCTCTGCTTCACCTCCAGGGAGGGGATTTTAGAAAATCCTTTCACTGACAGAAACACCAATTGAATTATAGCAAAAGCCCGGAGAGTAAAGGGAAACAGTAGATAGAAATAGGTAGAAAGGCCTGCAAGTGAGAGTAATGTGCATACAAAAAATATTTTAAAAGGTAGTATGCTTATTGTGGCATTGTTTTTAGATTAGATAATATATACTTTATTCATCCAAAATTGCTATATCACACATTTCTTAAAATATAGGTGAAATCAAAATGAATACATAAAAAAACAGTATATACACAGAACTAAACAGTGTATATAAAATCTAAAGTATAGAACATAACACAATAGTATAGAATAAAACAATCTACTACTACAAATATATCAAAACAGATTGGTGTATATGTTATACAAGTGTCAAAGTAGTTGCAGTTTCTTATTTGTGCATTTAATTAAAATGTAAATGCAGTAAAGTAGTGGAAGTACAATGTTTGCAAACTATTCAGGGTTATTGAAAAAGGCAACAATACTTTATAAACTGGCACTAGCATATTCCAGAAAGATGACTTCCATCTGTCTTTACTAAATATTACGTGTGGATTTAAATGTGTTTTCTACGCACACAGTATGATATGTATCGTTAAGGTCCTGCAACTCAACCACGCCAACACTATTTGTCCGTCTGAAATGATAAATGAATTATTTAAACTCCAGTGTTGAAAGGCATGAGAGATGAACGTGTTACACGCCCCTCCACCACCCTGACCTTCACACCGCCATCGCAGAAACACTCCAGAGTCTCGCCATATGAAGCGTGTCCTGTGTTGCCTGTAGCACACGCTGCACACGCTGCACATACAGAGCGGAAGGCAGCGCTAATCCGAGGAGCCCAGGTGATAATTGCAGTTCACCTTGTCAGGGCTTCAGCTAGCAGTGGAGGATTTATTTGTTTTGATATGAAGGGGAATACATTAGCGTAAAGCCTCCCGGCCACAGTATATACAGAGAGCTGCCCTCCAGCTGTGTGATGGAGCCGGGCTCACGCACACCTATGGCTCACCGCTGAGTGTTCGCTGGACCAAAACACTTTAAGATTGAGCTTTATTATTCAGCTCCTCCTGCTTCTCCCTGCCTTACAGCCAATCAAAAGGACAGATGACCACCATGTGACAATCTGAGTCACTGATGGGTTTCGACCCCAGAAAATAAAAAGGTGTATAATGCACGAGGCTTTATTTCCATGTTATACGGGAGTCCAGCTGTTTCTCAGCGTGTGACTGCGGTCGCTTCTGGCTCTTTTAAACACTTTACATTTCACACCCTTTTGATCTGCTCAAGAATCCACACATGTCTTTTTTCATTTGTTTAAACACACAGGTCCCTGTCTCATCGCCTCCTTATCTCTTGCCTTCATCTTTCAATGACATCTTCCTCCCACTCTGCCAGCCCATAAGGTGTTGCAGGAAAGACTCCCAAAACCACAACCCTCATATTGAATAAATGTTTTTTAACGTGTTTGTGGTTAAAGGTTTGAAATAAGGTTAACACGAGCTGAAGAGATGTTGTTCTCAACATAATGTACGTCAGTAAATCCCCCACTGGTGACTTTGGTTTTGATTTGATATACTTTATTAATCCCCGTGGGGAAATTGTTTCTCTGCATTCGACCCATCCTAGTGTTAGGAGCAGTGGGCGGCCATTTTGAACGGCGCCCGGGGAGCAGTGTGGGGAACGGTGCCTTGCTCAGGGACACCTCGGTAGCACTTGGTCTTGCCGGGACTTGAACTGATGACCTTCCAGTTGCCAAGCCAAGTTCACAAGCAGTGGTTGCTAACAAGTGTCTAAATGAGACGTCATCACGCCCAACATTAGCCGCGGTTAGCTTAGCGGTGGTGACGCAAATTTATGTGACAATGGACTTCAAAAATCATAAAGTGGAGCTAACATGGGGAGAGTATCCCGCTGGACAAAATGTGTAAGTATCATAAAAATCTTATTTTCTTTAATATCCCAAAATCCAATGGAAAAATCCTATTGCTTTTAGTCGAGCCGTGACTTTTATACCTAGGCCCTCTTACCCCCACCCCTTCCCTCGAAAAAATAAAATATGAGTTATTACGTCACAGCATATGCTTCAGCAGAATATCAAAACTACGGCCCGGGGTGCAAACCACATCAATGACAGCGACCCTCTACCACACAAAACAACACCTGTAAATAACCCAATTTGTGTTCTTTGAAATGGAAAAGGACATTGCATTGTGTTTCTTACTTTCGTTGCAGTTGTATGTCTTAAGTGTCACATGGCATGCTTTTATTTTGAAGGCAGTTTACGCTGTTGACAGGAAGTTGTTGTTGCTAAGGAAACAAGAAAAGCTTCACAGCGGGCGGAACTTGTGATAAAGTCCGCGATAATAAAACCCACCCATTCAGAGGGAAGATATGATTGGTCAATTGTACTGTGATTGGACATTACTCTCTCGTTCAGTTACTACAGCGACCCTCTGTGAATGTACAGCAGGACCAGCAATCAGCTCCTGTCTTCACCTCGCGGAGACGAGCTTCTTTCATTTAACCCTTCACATTCTAACAGAAACTGAACAGGCAGATTCAAAGGAATTATTTTTTTGGCCATGTTATTTTTAATACAATTAAATCAAGTTGTTTTGGTAAAACTAATGAAAAATATTTTAAAAAATATATTTAAAAAAAAAATGTTACAATTTTTAATTTGTTTTTAATGTTTTTAATATTATTGTGTGGAATATCTTCGGCCCTCAGAGAGAGCCTAGAGGGCCCTGACGGCTCGCCACTGTAGTCGAGGGTTAGGGTTGCAATGCTAACTTACATAATATCAGCATCAATCTGTTCTCCCTCCTCACATCAGCTCCACTGTCATGTAACCTTTATCCACATCTTTCTTTTATGTTTTTATAACCACACTTTTAGGTTTTTCTTTCCTTTATTTATGTACTATAACTCCGCTAATCAACTTTGCAGCAAAACCAAATCGATAGATGTATTTGTATCAACGAGAAAGGTCTAAGATCATCTTCCTCTCACACTCCTCTGAGTTTAGCACCCTTGTCTTGTACTTTCCTGGGAGATAAAATGGCCGTGCTGAAAAAGCTGTCAAATACAGAGGGAAGCTGAACATCGAGCCGTTTTATATTTGATTTTCTTCGCAAAATGAACATAAAAAAGAATCCATAAAACAATTGAAACTTTTACGAGAATGCACGTAGTTGATCCGTCTCGTTGTTAACGGTTTCTCATTATGTTTCTTTATTGCTAGTAAACGCACTTTGCTGAAAGTCATTTCATTTATTTTACCCATAAAAAACGGTAAATTGCCAAAAGCAATAAAGTATCCTGTGTCTGATGAAACGCAACAGTATGTTGTGCAGTGGAGCTGGGGGAATATCTGCAGCCGTTTTCAAGCTCTTTCCTTTTTCATAATGTGTCACATGTTGTAACTCACAGATAGCATGCAGTTTAGGTGATCATCAAAGCTCAGGCATGTGACGCTGCTGATGGAACCTGGACTAAACCGTCCTCATATCTTTCAATGCTGTCATTTGTCCTTTTCATGCAGAGTGGTGCCGTAATGTTCCTGAAATGAGTCAACATTTTAGTACTTCCTGTTCCCTCGTCTGGAAGTCAATGGTTTTTGAAAGGTCTGTGGCTAACAGAAGCAGAAGAGATAAAATACGGCAGTAAATACACCAAATATGAATTTCAAAATGGCGGTTGAGAAATGTCTAAATGAGACGGCTAAACGTCATCATGCCGAACATTAGCCGCCTTTAGCTTAGCATGGCGTGAAGTTATTACATTACATGTCACTTGTTAGACGCTTTTATCCAAAGCCACTTCCATACTCAAGACTGTGGGCAATCCCCACCGGAGCAATTTGGGGTGAAGCGTCTCAGGGACACAACGACATGCTGACTGCAGTGGGGTTTGAAATTGCTATCCTCTGATTTGAAGATCAGCGCACTATACCCCTGAGCCACGGCCTCCCTATCAGATGTGATCGTGCTAGGGTTGCAAAGGGGCCGAACATTTCAAGTACATTTCCGGAAAGTTTCCATGGGAAGTTAAGCCAGGGAATTTTGGAAATATTTGATGCAAAATTAAACAAAAAACATGACATTTTAAAAATGTTTTAAGTAGAACAGAACAAGTTTTAATTATTTTATTGAACAATTATTTGTTTCATTGAAGAACGAAAACAGGAATGTTGAGTTAAATGTTACTCATCCCCCCCAACCCCACATTAAAAAATGAACAAAAATGCCCCCCCATCCAAAGATCCCCACTAAGTCCCATTCTAAATGTGAAATGAAAAGAGCCCTCTCCCTCCAAGAAGTCCCATTAAACAAAAGCAAATCTTCCTTCAAGCGATCCTCTGCCTTTTTGCTAAACCTTTCAGTCAACAGGCTCTTCCTGGGCCTCTTCAAATCAATACTCTTCCCTTTCCTCTTCAGTGTCACTGTGCAGCCTGTTGAGGATGGCTCTGTGTCCGTCCGGCTCAGAGAGCGTTAGGTTTGCCCGAATGCCAACCAGTGTTTCCACTCTCACATGTGAGCCTGCTGCCAACCTTTGTGTGTCTCAATAGCCATGCACTAAGCAGTGTGCTATGGCATGGATATTCAAGTGTACTTGAATGGCATCTGTTTGTTTTAGTCAAGATTACGCTAAAATATACTTTCCCCAACTATATTCAAGTTCCCTACGAAGAGCCAACCTTCCATTTAGAACATTCCCAGTTTATTCCCGTGGAAGGTTTCCATCTTTGAAAATTCCTGGTATTTTGCAACCCTAGATCGTGCTGTAGTTCCTTTAGCCTAAACATAATATAGCCTAACATATTGCAACCATGCCTGCCAACCTTGAGACCTCAGAAATCGGGAGCACTTTCAAAACCACCGCGGAGGGGGGGTGCTAGTGGATCGCCGGAGCTGTATTAGATCAACATGAACATGCATTGTAGTTGTAAGTGCACTGTCTTGCTGCCGGTAGCACCATCCTTGATGTGTGTGGGCTGGCCCTGTATTTTAGGACAGGAGTGAGCAGAGGGTCGAGTAGTCGATTCTTGTTCAGTTTTCTGTGACTATCTCCCTCACCCTCTCAGACTTTCAGTTGGGCGCGCTGCTAAAGAGACGCGCTACCATGGAAACCAAACAATGGTGTAGCTGTATTAAAGTCCGAGTGGAAACAGTCCTGAGTAAATCTGATTTTGTCAGAAATAAGCAGAAATGCGGGAGAAATATGACCCCGGGAGGAAACCGGGAGAGGCCTATGAAATCGGGAGTCTCCCGCGAAAATCGGGAGGGTTGATTTTTTATTTTGATTTTGATATACTTTATTAATCCCCGTGGGGAAATTGTTTCTCTGGCAAATTCAAATGAAACCTGTAACCTAAACAGTCACACACTAAGAAAAGCAACACTGTGAGCTTTTCTACACCCAGCATACATTTACTGTTACAGAAGTGTTTCCTCCACGCTGAGACACTCAGTACATGTCCATGTTTTATTGCCTCAATAACAGGCATAATACCTCTTCAGAAAAACATGAGCAACAGTGTATATATTCTTCTATGGAACACAGCCCCACTGTGCACAAAGTGTACGAAACTGTACAGAAATTAACGGATCTGAATTGTGACCACATGTGGAGAGAAACACTGCTCTATTTACGCTGTAATAGAAGTCAACAGAGCTCATTAGCTGCATGCAGCCACTTTTTATTGCACTCATATACCAATTATTAATGTCCCTGTACTATTATGTGGAGAGAGAGAGAAGGAGGGGCCTTTTCTTCCACTCTGTGGTTCTGAAGACACAGCGATTCATGAATCATACATCGCGCACATTAAGGGTCAAACGCAAGTCAAAGTATATTACAAATGTGCCTGTGTGAAAGTGCGGGGGTCGGGGGGAGGGGCCGAGGGGGAGGGGCCGAGGGGAGAATGGCAAATGGCAAACGAAAACACACATGGAGGTAATGACAGACGCCTGACCTTGTAGAGATCGAGAGTGAGGGAGAAAGGGAGGATGAGGGAGGAGATTATTACAATATGTATGACATAAGGGAGCAGAGGGAGAAAAGAGAATATGTGACTTTACAGTGCGCTTGACCCGATCCATCAACCAAGATGGATTTGGTTTTATGGGTCAAGCCTCAGAGTCAGAGGGGGAGCTGTGCATAGTGAGGGCTATCCTCTGGGATCAGGACAACGCTTCAGAAAGACAACAAACTGCTGGTTATTCCCACGTTCTGCAATCTGTGAATTCTTTATCAAAAGCCTAAATGTATTAATGGTAAAGCGTAGTTATATAAAAGCTGAAACTATCTGCTTGGATCTATCAATATTTATAAGAAAATACTGAAAAAACAATGTTATAATGCAGGGGTGTCAAACTCAATTTCATCGCGGGCCACATTAGCATTATGGTTGCACTCAAAGGCCGGTTGTAACTACTACGTATATAAATATATATATATATATATAAAATAATGTATTACATTACATTATTGCCTCTGAATTGGATTATTATCGGATAGGGTAACTACCTACGTTTGAAAGCAGAAGTCCAGGGCAAATAATTGCAAGTCTCTTCAGTGCGCAAACGAGATGCATTGTGGGACATGTAGTTTGTGGGCAACCTGCTTCTGTAAAGTGGCCTGTAACCGTATAATATTCTTTGCAAGTTCTTGCGGGCCACATCAAATGAAGTCGCGGGCCGGATTTGGCCCCCGAGCCTTGAGTTTGACACCCTTGTTATAATAGAACCTTTTTTGAACAACGGGGGAAAACCGGATTAACAAGAAAGTGATCCAGGCTCTTGTAAAGGGAACACATTTTAATAAAAGTCGTTTTTTGTCGTAGCTTAATAATTAAAATGGCCAGGAAGTTTCTTGGATGAATCATAAGTTGACCCTTTTACATTTTCAATTTGAAGCTAATTGCTTAATTAATAAAGTGTTAAAGGTCCCATGTCAGGCTTTCCGGTTATCACCCGCCCCTTGTGTTATGAAGGTTTCTGCATGTGACCGGTCTGCAGTCACAAACCCGCAAGTGCACCCTGTACGAGTAAAACTCTAACACAGAGAAGACCTGTCTGCTGCCCCAGAACGCCTCGCTGGAGGTTTCTCTTTTCCATTTGTTTGCTTCCTGGTCATAGTGACGTAACGGCTCCGCGGATTGGCCACACACACACACACACGCACACACACACACACACACACCTATCTTTTCTCAGCCGCGCGGCTCCGTGGATCTCCGCACACAGCCAGGCTGTGAGTGTGTGTGGTGTGTGTGGTGTGTGTGTGTGGTGTGTTCAGGCTGAGTTCCGCGGTGTCTCGCAGACCCCACGCAGCAACCAGGAAACGACACCAGTAACCCAGCTCACACTGTCCGCTCCTCGAGCCTCAAAGGGCGAGCAGCGAGCCCCGCAACGCCCCGCCAACACGGCCCCCAGACCCACGCGGCATTCTCATCTGTTTCTCATTACTGGTGTCACTTCCTGGTTGCTAGAAAACGTAACACATAACACTGATGTTCCGCTGTAACGGTGGTGGACTCATCAGAACAGAGTGGGCGAGCCGACCAATCAGAGCACACTGGGCTCACAGGGAGGGGGGGGGGGGGGCAGGAGCTCCAACAAGCCGTGTAGGACAGAGAGTGAATACACAGACTACACAGAGATGCTGTGAGAAACCAATGTGAGTTTGGAACATTGAACGATGTGAATCTATTCTAGTCGACCTCAACGATGGAATCATGATCAGTAGAACAGGAACCTTTAACGTTTATGCCTGACACACCCCAGTATGATAATTAAGAAGTTTTAACGCATTAAAGTTTAGGATATTTTCTTGCTCTGTATTCTAAACTTTGCAAAAGAGTTTTCTGTCCACTATTGATCACTTCTCCCACAACCTGAGTCTGACACAGTTAGGAAGTAGAGAGGGAGGACAGATTCAGATCTGGCAATACGTTTTATCTCTCATAAATCCAGGCCGCTTCACTTTGCACTCGTCCCCCTCAGTCTGGCCCGCAGCGGCTGGAAAATGCAATTTGTTTTTGTCAGGCCCGGTTTGACACGGGTACATTTTACTGCCCAACAACCAATGAGGTGCCATGTCTGACTGTCTGTGTGTCGAGGTAACACCCTTCGATCTCTGTGCTTCTAAACTTTGATGATAGTCCTGATTCAGACTGTTGGAGACAGTTACCTGAAGTCATTTTCCTCAGTGGGACTCAAACTCAAACTTATCCTCCCTCTTCTCTCTTGTTTTGTGCCTAAAGATGCAACAGGACGTCTTCACTCTGACACTGGAAGTTATTTATGAAGAAACAACAGCTCTCTGTTCTTTTATTAACTCCATCTTCTCCCCGATACACCGCTGCTTTTTGCATGTTGTTCAATCCATTATTGACAGCACAGCTTCTCTGGGAGTGTCTCGGCCTGTCACCGAAACTCAGGTGCAAAGGGAGCGGATATGGAGCTAATGGCATGGGGACAAGGACAAATTAATAAATAAACGTCTACCTTTTTCAAAAGAGAAGGGCATAGCGGAGGTGGAGAGAAAGAGAAGGGATATAAGGAAGCATGTATAAAGGAAAGAAATGAGTGACGTTAAGAGACAGGGGGGAGTAGGAGAGGACGGGTGAGAATCCCGGCGGTGCTAACATGTTGAGACTTAGCCACACACACACACACACACACACACACACACCCACACACACACACACACACACAAAGCTGTTGCACCTAACGAGTGAAAAACCTCTGAGCAAAATAATCTGTGATGTCTCTGGTGGCAGCTTGCAAAAAGCTTTCTCTGCGCCTCGGTCTCACCCCCTCCCCTCCCCCCCTCGTCTACTTCTAAACTCCTTAACCCCCCGCTCTGCTGCAGTACGAGCTCCCGTCCAACTCTGCTCATAATACATGATGTTCTCACACAACTAAACTGCAGCCTTTCTCACAGACTAAAGTCACAGTTTTAAACATGTGGCTGAAGTTGTGAATTGAACAGAGGAAATGAAAGTTCTTATTACAAAACATTTAATTGTAACAGAAGCTTTCGTCCGATGCCACTCAAGATAAGTGCAATAAACAATGTATCTAAATAGTTATCACTGTAATAAACCGTGTATTTAATTTTTACATTATGTAGTTGTATATATCATATTCTATTTACGTGTATATATTATTATTTATTTTGAATTTGTTTTACGTCCGATATAATTATGTTACATTGTTGGAGGAACTCAGGACGTAATATTTTCATTGCCATTTCTACACTGTAGCTTATGTGCATATGACATTAAAACCTGCCGGTACATTCACGGTAAATAAGCCAAATCAATGTGCCATGAAATTGCTTAAAATCCTGAAGGTACAATATCTGTTCGAGGTTCAAACTACCCTTATTGGTGTTAGCTTTAATGCAGGGGTGTCAAACTCAATTTCGTCGCGGGCCACATCTGCATTATGGTTGCACTCAAAGGACCGGTTGTAAGACTATATAAATATTTAATACTATAAATAATGTATTATATTATTGCCTCTGCATTGGATTATTATCGGATAGGGTAATAACTACGTCTGAAGGCAAACGTCTTGTGCAAATAATTGCAAGTCTCTGAAGTGAGAATGTCACAAAATGATTTCAAATGGAGAAAAAAAAGTAACATTTTGAAAAAAAGTCAAATTCTAAGAAAAAAGGCATATTTGAGATGCATTGTGGGACATGTAGTTTATGGGCAACGTGCTTCTGTAAATCGTCCTGTAACCGTATAATAAACATATTATATTCTTTGTAAGCTCTTGTGGGGCCGCAAAATGAAGTCACGGGCCGGATTTGGCCCCCGGGCCTTGAGTTTGACACCCCTGCTTTAATGGGTCTAAGTCTACATGTATATCTACTAGCAGGCAGGACATGACTACATGTTAGATAAGACGTCACAGAACTTGTATTAACAGCTTTATGAGATTTACATAAACACAAGTCCAATATCTTATCTTTTTAAACTTCTAACACGTAACCGGTGCTGTATTTTGTTCTAAATTCTGGTACTCCATCACTATCCATTAAAATGATCCCTTAAGCCATCTATCCTAAATCCTGCCTTGCCGCCAAAGGAAAGAAATATATCACTATCTGCTGAACTGCAGATGTTGTCTCTTCATCTCTCCCTTATACATGACAGGAAGAAAGACACCATCAGACTCTCTGTTCATCCATCAGCCTTCCTCCCCTCTCCTCTGCCTCCCTTCTTCATCCTCACCTCGCCCTGTCCTCAGTGACATCTGGGAAGACAACTGACAAATCCCCCGACAGTGAAAAAGAAAAAAGAGGGTGAGGAATAAAGTCTCAGTGGCAGTCAGAAAGCCGTTCAAAGTTAAACTGTATCTTAGGGGTGTAACGGTTCACAGAAGTCACGGTTCGGTTCGTAGAAATAAGGAACTCTAACATTTGGAATCGTTAACTGTATTACAGTTAAAAACAAACCACAAACAGTAACACACACACTCAGATGGCCATGATATTGATAATGGCTGATGTCAAACTAAAAGGTTAAATAAGCTGTACAACTAAAAAGAATGTCTTGAAAATATTAAAATAAATAATAAGAAAGTGTTTTCAATCACAATCAATAAAAGGCAATACAGAACTGTATAACATCTCCTGATGTCAACATATAAAATAAATACAATGATAAATATAAAACTAAATAAAATCTGTAACTTTAGGAGCAATGTCTAACCTGTGTAATTAACTTGTGAGTGTGTGAGGCCATTATGCCTAAATAAAGGTACTCAAGCTTTACTCTATTTTCAAGTTTTTCTTCAGAAAGATGAGTTAGTCTACGTTGTCAGCGGTGAGGGCAGATCTGTTGGCGGTAACTATGGCACCTGCCGTCGAGAAAACCCTCTCGCTGGGGACTGAGACTGACTCGGATGTGCTTGAGCATGTTTGATGTGTTACCACTAGCATACCGCACCGCTGTCGAACAACGCCGACACAGCGTCCTCGTCCGATCCACAACTCGCACCCCATCTTTGTTGTAGTCCACAGGGAACCCGAAATGTTCCCACACAGCTGATTTAAAAAAAGCAGGTGGGTTCTAGCTCCTGTGTGTTGTGTGAACTCGCCGTAGCTACTAACTTTTCTTCTTCATGTATCTGTCATAGTCTGCTCCATCATTCACCAGTAGTTTTCCATTCACCTGTCTCACCTGTTTTCCACACCCACTCGTTAACTCACTCTCTTTCTCTTCTGCACCCATTAGCTTCTGCCAGTATTTAAACTCGCACCTGACACACACTCTTTGCCAGATTGTACTTTGCCTCATGCTTGTCTCTCCCTGCGTTCAACACTAGATTGCCTACCCGGTTCCGACCCTGCCTGTCCCCGACCTGCCTGCTCTGCCTGTTTCCTGATCCTGCCTGTCCCTCGACTATCCTGCCTGGCCTGTTATCCGACCCTGCCTGTATCTACGCTGACCGCCTCGCTTACTCCCTGACCCTCTGCCTGTCCCTGACTCACCTTCTGCCCGCTGTCCTCCGGTGCGTTATACTGCCCGGTTGGTATTCCTCCGATCCAGTGGAATCTCCAATAAAGGATATTACCAATTCTCCTTGGTTTCTCGAGTGCTGCATTTGGGTTCTCCTTAAGATTGTGACAGAACAATCTGGCCAGAACATGGACCCAGCGCACTCCTCTTCACCAAGAGACCGTTTCGAGAGAGTTGAGGACGCTCTCCAGAGGCAGGAAGCCTCGATAGCCGCCCTGGCCACCGAGGCTCATCATGCTACATCTTCACATGACCAGACGCTAACCTATTTAGCTGCGCAACTACAGCAGCTAACGGCTACGGTGCAGCAGCTAGTGGCAGGAGTGGCCGCTCCAGCGCCTCTTCCTATGCCGTCGACACCCGCTTCTGCATCACCTCTGATGGGATTTACCCCGGAGCCTCGGGTGGGAACTCCGGAGCGCTACGCCGGGGAACCGGAGGGCTGCAGCCCGTTTCTTACGAACTGTTCTATCCTGTTTGCACTGCAGCAGCCACACACTTTCGCTTCTGAAGCTGCTCGTGTGGCGTTCACGGTCAATCATTTGACTGGGAAAGCCCGACTGTGGGGCACAGCGGAATGGGAGCAACAAACACCCGCCTGCTCTTCGTTCCCCGCTTTTTCTGCGGAGCTGCGCAAGGTGTTTGGACCCGTGTCTGTGGGTCCAGACGCTGCAGGAGGACTATTGAACCTGAGCCAGGGTAATGGATCTATAGTGGATTATGCCATTGAGTTTCGCACCCGGAGCCGCCTCAGCAACTGGAATTCTGCAGCCCAGTGTGACGCCTATCTGCGTGGGTTGGCGGATTACATCAAAGATGAGCTTGTGTCGTTTGATTTGCCCAATTCACTGGATGGGTTGATTGAACTGACTTCCCGCATGGATCGGCGCATCCAGACACGGAGACGGGAGCGACGATCGGCGGAAGTTCAACATGCCTGGGCGCCCCGACGTCCGAGTTTGGCTGCGACTCCTCACCTCACTCCAGAGCCGCAACCAGGGGGGGATGAGCCCATGCAGGTGGGTCGTACCAACCTCACTTTGGAGGAACGTGAGCATCGCAGACGTCGTAACCTGTGTCTCTACTGCGGCCGGGCCGGCCATTTCGTTTCTCACTGCCCGGTAAAAGGCAAGGCTCAGCAGTAATGGGGAACATACTGGTGAGCCAAACCCCTGGATTTGTTCCCACTCAGAGACCATTGAGCCACGCCAGGTTGCTATTGCCGGATAGCTCTCAGGCTCTTGCAGTTTTTATTGACTCTGGTTCGGACGCGAGTATTATGGATGAAGAGCTTATGCTGCAGTTGGGTATAGACCGGGTTCCCTTATCTCGCCCAGTTCCAGCCAACGCCTTAGACGGTCACCTGCTGGGGACAGTGACTCATCAGACTGTACCCGTTCACATGCTCCTGTCTGGGAACCATCACGAGACTATTCAGTTTCATGTTCTCCGGTCTCCACATATCCCGCTTATCCTGGGTTACCCATGGCTCCGCCGCCACAACCCTAACATTGACTGGGAGACGGGAGCCATTTTGGGATGGAGCCCCTCTTGTCATCAGATCTGTCTGAAACAGGCTGCCGCGCCTCAACGCTCGGGGAACCCCAGCCAAGTTCTGGATGTTACAGGAGTTCCACCGGAATATCTGGACTTCAAGGAAGTATTCAGCAAGTCGAGGGCTACTTCCCTACCACCACACCGGCCCTACGACTGTGCCATCGACCTGCATCCCGGCACCAGCCCTCCCAGGGGTCGATTGTACTCCCTGTCTGCTCCGGAAAGAGTTTCCATGGAGACTTATATCAATGACGCTCTGGCGGCTGGGATTATTCGCCCGTCCTCATCACCTGCTGGCGCAGGGTTCTTCTTTGTAGAGAAGAAAGACAAGACCCTAAGGCCCTGTATCGACTTTCGGGGTCTTAATGACATTACAATCAAGAATCGATACCCACTGCCTCTTATCTCTTCTGCATTTGAGTTGTTGCAGGGAGCAACCATATTCACGAAGCTGGACTTGCGTAACGCGTACCACTTGGTACGTATTCGCGAGGGGGATGAGTGGAAGACCGCCTTCAACACCACCTCGGGGCACTACGAGTACCTAGTCATGCCTTTTGGGCTTACCAACGCCCCTGCAGTATTCCAGGCGTTGGTAAATGATGTGCTCCGAGACATGTTGGACCGACACGTGTTTGTTTACTTGGATGACATCCTGATCTTTTCCAAGACACTGAAAGAACACGTGCACCACGTCCAGGCGGTTCTCAGGAGATTACTCGAGAACTCGCTGTTTGTTAAAACGGAGAAGTGCGAGTTTCACACATCCTCTGTCTCTTTTCTGGGATACATCGTGGGACAAGGGAGCATCGAGATGGATCCTTCCAAGGTTGATGCAGTCACTTCCTGGCCGGTTCCAGATTCCCGGAAGCGGCTACAACAGTTCCTCGGGTTCGCCAACTTCTACCGGAGGTTCATTCGTGGATACAGTACCTTGGCCGCTCCTCTCACAGCCCTGACCTCCTCTAAGGTCATGTTCCAGTGGTCCTCCTCGGCTGAGGAGGCATTCCAGAACCTTAAGGCGAGGTTCACCTCCGGCCCCATCCTCCGAGTACCCGATCCTGTAAGACAGTTTGTTTTGGAGGTGGATGCTTCTGATATGGGGGTGGGAGCCATCCTGTCTCAGCGAGCAATGGACAGCCAAAAACTCCATCCCTGTGCTTTCTTTTCAAAGCGTTTGACTCCAGCGGAAAGGAATTATGATGTGGGAAACCGGGAGCTGCTAGCAGTGAAGTTGGCTCTGGAGGAGTGGCGTCACTGGCTCGAGGGGACCAGTCAACCTTTCCTGGTGTGGACCGACCACAAGAATTTGGAGTACATCCGGTCGGCCCGCAGACTGAATTCCCGACAGGCTAGATGGGCCCTTTTCTTCACTCGGTTCAATTTCTCCCTCTCCTACCGCCCTGGTTCTCGGAACATTAAGGCTGACGCTCTTTCTCGTCAGTTTGGAGAGGGAGGTAACATTCCCAGGGGCTTGGACACCATCCTTCCGACTTCTCAGCTCGTCGCCGCCCTCATCTGGGAGGTGGAGGAGAGGGTCAAGGCTGCCCAGCAGGACCAGCCGGGACCCAGTGCCTGTCCTCCGAACCGCCTGTTCGTTCCGCAGACGTTGAGGTCTGATGTTCTCCAGTTGGCTCATAACTCCAGACTCACCTGCCATCCTGGGATCCAACGCACAGGGGAGGTAGTCCAGCAAAGGTTCTGGTGGGCAACACTTAAGGAGGACACCAGGGAATTTGTTAATGCCTGCCCCGTTTGCAATCAGAACAAGTCTTCTCACCAAGCTCCTGCTGGTCTCCTACGACCTCTGCCTATCCCTCATCGCCCCTGGTCTCACATTTCTTTGGACTTTGTTACTGGTCTGCCACCGTCCAACGGACACACTGCCATCTTGACGGTGGTAGACCGATTCAGTAAGATGGCTCATTTTGTGCCGATACCCAAGCTCCCCTCAGCTAAAGAGACGGCAGAGCTGGTCCTGCTCCATGTGTTCCGGCTCCATGGGCTGCCTACTGATGTGGTTTCCGATCGTGGTCCTCAATTTACCTCGGTGTTCTGGAGGGAATTCTGCACGCTCCTTGGGGCCACGGTCAGTCTGTCATCCGGTTTCCATCCGCAGTCCAACGGTCAGACTGAAAGGAAGAACCAGGAGATGGAGACAACCTTACGATGTATAGTCTCCAAGAACCCAGCGGCCTGGGCTAAACAGCTGCTCTGGGTCGAGTACGCCCACAACACTCTGGTCAGTTCGGCCACCAAGCTGTCCCCATTTCAGTGTGCTTACGGGCTTCAACCCCCTCTGTTTCCGGCCCTGGAGAGGGAGGTTACCTGTCCGTCCGTCCAGGCTTTCATCCGTCGTTGTCGACAGACCTGGAATCAAGCCCGGAGAACTCTCGTCTGTTCGGCCAACCGGTACGCCTCCTCTGCCAACCGCCGACGTTCTGAAGCACCTGTCTACCAGGTGGGCCAAAAGGTATGGCTTTCCTCCCGGGATATTCCTTTACGGGTGGATTCAAAGAAACTTGCACCTAAATTCATTGGACCGTTTGAGATTGTCAGAATAATCAATCCCGCAGCAGTAAGGCTAAGACTGCCTCGGACTCTGCGGATCCATCCCACCTTCCACGTTTCCAGGATCAAACCTGTCCGAGAGAGTGCCTTGGTTCCTGCGATCCCTCCCCCACCACCCCCCCGGATGATTGACGGCGGGCCTACGTACACTCTCCGACGACTTCTTCGTTCCCGTCGCAGAGGAAGAGGAGTCCAGTACCTGGTGGACTGGAAGGGTTACGGCCCTGAGGAGAGGTGTTGGGTTCCAGCTCGTCATGTGTTGGACCCCCGGCTCATCAGGGAGTTCCATCGGCGTAATCCCGAGCAACCGTCTAAGACCGTCACGTTGACGGGCAGAGACACAGGGAGAGTCTCTCCTCTTACCGTCAGCTCTTCCGAGGAGGACAGCGAGGGGCAGGCTTCTGATGAGGATGCAGATTCCCACAGGGGGCAGGAGAGGGAGGCGGAAAGAACTTTTTCAGATGAGTACTAATCCCACCTCCCACCTTCATCTGTAGATTAGCATTTAGGGACGTCAGGAGCCGTCCATTAAGGGGGGGGTTCTGTCATAGTCTGCTCCATCATTCACCAGTAGTTTTCCATTCACCTGTCTCACCTGTTTTCCACACCCACTCGTTAACTCACTCTCTTTCTCTTCTGCACCCATTAGCTTCTGCCAGTATTTAAACTCGCACCTGACACACACTCTTTGCCAGATTGTACTTTGCCTCATGCTTGTCTCTCCCGCGTTCAACACTAGATTGCCTACCCGGTTCCGACCCTGCCTGTCCCCGACCTGCCTGCTCTGCCTGTTTCCTGATCCTGCCTGTCCCTCGACTATCCTGCCTGGCCTGTTATCCGACCCTGCCTGTATCTACGCTGACCGCCTCGCTTACTCCCTGACCCTCTGCCTGTCCCTGACTCACCTTCTGCCCGCTGTCCTCCGGTGCGTTATACTGCCCGGTTGGTATTCCTCCGATCCAGTGGAATCTCCAATAAAGGATATTACCAATTCTCCTTGGTTTCTCGAGTGCTGCATTTGGGTTCTCCTTAAGATTGTGACAGTATCGTTTTGTTGTGTTTTGTTCTTGTTCTTCATTTGTTATTTACGGGCGGCTGGCTTTTAGGCGCAATACCGCCCCCTGAGTATATATAGTGTAACACTGCCCTGAGTGACAGACTTTTTTCCCACTCGTAAAAAAAGGCGTATTCGCCGTGTGCCGAACCGTGACGTCTGAACCGTGACGGTACGGGACGAATACGGATACCGTTACACCCCCGTATCTACATTCATGTTTTTACCATCTAATAACATTAAGTTGACCGTACATTGCCTTGTTTTTGATGCTGCTGCAACGCAAACATTTCCCAAATTGGGATCAATAAAGTACTACAGA
Source organism: Chaenocephalus aceratus (assembly GCA_023974075.1). Taxonomy (NCBI): domain Eukaryota; kingdom Metazoa; phylum Chordata; class Actinopteri; order Perciformes; family Channichthyidae; genus Chaenocephalus; species Chaenocephalus aceratus. The sequence continues at coordinate 38,735 of JAMFTG010001580.1, forward strand.
CCTACCAACCCACCAACCCAGCGCATGATTGGTGCTTTTTTTGCAACTGCAGCGCGTTTGGCCTAATGTGTTGTGCCGTTGTAGCACGTGTCGGACACTGTAGAAACATAATAGAAAATTGTTTGCTTTTAAATGTTTATTTGATTAGCTTTTCTTTTTTAATGCTTAATGTCTTTCATTTTTTTTTTTTTTTTCTTGTAAAGCACTTTGAATTGCCTTGCGTTGAAAAGTGCTCTATAAATAAACTTGCCTTGCCTTGCCTTGCCTTACAGAACTATTGGTTTATGATTGGAATAATAATGTGTTGAGTAAGTTTACTTAGTCTTTGAATCAATATGTTAAGAGTGAATAAAGTCAGGACGGTGTTACACTGCGTAGTGCGTTGGTTGCATTCAGTAAATAAACAGATTCTGAATTTCAATGAGCTGTAAAATACACCAAGGAACAAACAGGTGCCTCCGCTTGAGGCTCTCATCAATGGAATGTCAGCTCCTGACACTGAGACATTATTTGTGAATTTACAAAACAAGTGCAGAGAGGCGACGGGTCGCTTATGAAGCGCAGCTGAGAGCTGCTCTGTCCCACAGATGATTACATTTCAGCTGTGAAGCCTTTCAGGAAGGTGACTTCAATCACTGTATAGATATTTATACAGCTTTTAATTCAATATCAGCTCGCGTTTCTTTAGGAGGAACTGTCAGGTGTTTCAATGATGGCTTCAGATATTGAAGTTAAAGTTTTGAAAAAGTGCTGCAGGCAACAAACACTGCAAAATTGCTGCAGGGAACAGCATCAACTTTTTCTATTTCATAACAAGAAAGCAAAACTTTATTCAGTTCTAGTCGGATTGATCAACTGTTCATTGTTTCAAGAGACCTTGTTGTGCTTTTTGGTTTTCTCTTCCTGGAGTGTTCTATAGGTTTTGGTCTAACCCTAACCCTAATGGTCTGCAAAGGCTAAAATCCCTCCTGAACATAGTGACATCACTGTGTAACACTCGCAGCTAGCACTCCAACACATTGTACGTGATAGGCTAAGGAGCGGGACATCTCTAAGCGGTTGACCAATCACAACAGAGCCGGCCAGCTAACCAATCAGAGCAGACTGGGCTCTGGTTTCAGACCGAGGGTGAAAAGAGGTGCTGCAGCACAGGCAGTTTTGAACATTAAAGCATGGAGACATGTAGAGACACTACATACTGATATACACCTGAACATCAGCAGGAGAGGACTCTTTAAAGTAGAGACACTACATACTGATATACACCTGAACATCAGCAGGAGAGGACTCTTTAAAGTAGAGACACTACATACTGATATACACCTGAACATCAGCAGGAGAGGACTCTTTAAAGTAGAGACACTACATACTGATATACACCTGAACATCAGCAGGAGAGGACTCTTTAAAGTAGAGACACTACATACTGATATACACCTGAACATCAGCAGGAGAGGACTCTTTAAAGTAGAGACACTACATACTGATATACACCTGAACATCAGCAGGAGAGGACTCTTTAAAGTAGAGATACTACACACTGATATACACCTGAACATCAGCAGGAGAGGACTCTTTAAAGTAGAGACACTACATACTGATTATACACCTGAACACCAGCAGGAGAGGACTCTGTAAAGGAGAGACACTACACACTGATATACACCTGAACATCAAGCAGGAGAGGACTCTTTAAAGTAGAGACACTACATACTGATAGACACCTGAACATCAGCAGGAGAGGACTCTTTAAGTAGAGACACTACATGCTGATATACACCTGAACATCAGCAGGAGAGGACTCTTTAAAGTAGAGACACTACATACTGATATATATACTGTGGACTGAAGGATTGCTCAGCCTTTGCTTCTCTCCACTTTAGCAGACTTTTTAATGTCCTGCGTTGCAATCAGCTACTTCTCCGACACCTTATATCGGCTCATTGATCACACCTCGTACCTGAGAGATTCTGGGATGTTCAACATGGGCTCCTCACAGACGCAAATAGTCCTAACCCGTGGAAGACGGTATGTGTGGCTCGGTCGAGCAGCGCATTCCGACACGTCCAATGTGCATGCAATGGTGTCAAAATTTCACTCCTTCTGCTTTTCACACCTCGTATCTGGATTGTATTTAATGCATTAAAGTATACACACTATACCCGCTGGAGGAGCGATGCATACAGTTATATCCAAATGCCACAACACACGAACATACACAAAAGCCTTTTCAATTAATCATGGCGTCCTTCGGCCCTAGCTACTGAATGTGAACATAATGGAGGGAGTGATAAACCACTTCCATTTTCACTCTAAGCCTGTTTAGTGGAGTCTGTGAGGAAAGAAAAGGCCGGGGCGACAGGGAGGGAGAAGGAGGGAGATTGTGATTGAGAGAGAGACGAGGAGGCAGAGAAGAGGGGATCAGCAGAGGTGAGACACTGAGGAACAGCCTGTTTATATTGCTGAGAGGAGAAGGATATTAGATACAAATTATTCATGTGCTTACGCGAATCCACCTATCATGAGAAGGGTCCTTTTGAACCTTGAACACATCATCAAGACGTACACAGAGGAAGGAGTGCAGAGTGAGGAGCTTGCCGAGTTAGGTAATGGAACATATTGAATGGGAAGCCATACATTATGAAACTTTACATTAAATGTTAACTATGTTATGGTTGCTGAAATAAAAATGTATACACAGAGTAAACTGGTGTGATGAAATGATGGTGATCTGTACAGTGATGGAAGTTCTACTAAAGCTCCTGTGTGAAGAAAGTGCCGTAAGTGACTTACTCAGTGGTTAAGTGTCGTCAATGAGAGAGTAATAAAAGCTGGCCTGTCGCAACTGCACTGTCCATCAGCACACTTCATTATTCCCCTCTAAGTTGCTTTAAATTGAAAACATTAGCAGTGTGCTGCAGAAGCCAAAAAATACTCAATTTATTACAAGATTCCTCTGCAGAATGGATATATAAAGAGAACTGGATGAAGTGTTGGAGGCGGAGCTTGTTCAGTCCTATGAGCGTTGCTTATTGCGCCTTTCTCAAAGCAAAAGTACCCGTATTTACATTTGCATTTTACATAAGACTTTCTCCTCCAATCCACAGCATCACGGCCGCAGTTTACGACTTTAACCCCTTGTGATTTTAAGGGCTATTCAAGTTATCTTACTGGACAGTTGATTTACCTTAAAGTGGACCCATCATGCTATATTTGACAAATATATTGTAGGGCCATACCTATATAAAACATGTCTGTGAAGTTTTTTTTTCAAAATGCCAAACCGATCACCCGTTGCAGCCATGCCTCGTACTGCTCAAACCCCTGTTTTTTGAAGCCCTGTTAGAGAAACGCAGATTTTGGGTCCTTAGCTTGAAAAAAGAAGAAGAGGAGGCGGAGCTAATGCCTGATCAGAATTCTACCGGAGATACAGTTAAATTCTGCTGTGATAAAACGCCATCATGTTCTAAACCACATCAAGGATTATTTCTGAACCAGTATGGAGCTCAATGCTTTTTCTCTTGCGGGTTTATCACAAGGTTGAGTCTTTTTTATTTCCTGCTTTTTAAACACATGTGCTCTCCAGTTACAGGTTAGCTCTGAGTGTTAGCGATGCTAATGTAAACAAAGACGAGATTACGTCCAGGCATTGTTTCTGATGGCAAGCTTTCTGTGGGTCTGCCACCAATATTCCGGGCTGACGTCAGCTCGGATGGAATCTGTATATCCGCTCGTTGTACACCCGTTTTTAAAGATGTTGGGAACGAGGAAAAGAGAGAGTTTTTATTTGCAATGATGTATAAAAAGACATCTAAAAGTGCATGTTGCATGATAGGTCCCCTTTGAAATAAAAACCATCCACTGATTTCCAGATGTCTCTATCCCAATGCAAGTCAATGGGAAATGGTATTGTTGGGCCCAATGGTGGCAATGGACTGACACAGATGTTGTAAGTACCGTCGTTTGACCACTTCAAAATAAAACTTGCATCAAGTTTTGCGCACTTCCTGGGGCCTTGTGACTCACATGCATTGATTGTCCTGTTTGGTAGTCTAGTAATATAAGTAAATTACATGAATGATGTAAGGTTATAATATCTGTGACTATAAGAGATTGTAGTGGATGACCGTGTTTTCTTTACCCAAAGTCATAAATTCTTGTCTCCAGATTTTCTTGAAATATCCAGAAATTATGCAATTATTTCTTTACGGGGACACGACAAATCCAACCCTGACTTCCTTACTACGAGGGAATAGACATCGATGTATTTGAGGGGATATGCACAAACTGCACTGCATTACTTAGAGGTTAAGGTACAAACGGTGTAGGAGGACAGCCTGATAGAGGAGACAAAGTGCATTACTTTTTATAGGTTTAGGAACAACGGTAAAGGAGAAGGAGGGGGATATTGGCCAGAGAAAGAGAGGCTCTGACAGACCTGAAACAGAAACCATGTTAACGGAGAGATGGAAGGACGGATGGACGGAGACAGAGACGGATGAGAAACTGAAGCTAAGCTGGCGTTGAAGGGCGAATTCTGCAGGCAGCTGATCAATGGGAGATGACTAATAAAGACGCAGATCAGAGTGTGTGTGTGTGTGTGTGGTGTGTGTGTGTGTGTGTGTGTGTGTGTGTGTGTGTGTGTGTGTGTGTGTGTGTGTGTGTGTAACCTCGACATGATGCTGTCCAGTGAGGTCTCTGTGTGTCTGTGTGTGTGTCTGGAAGTGAACATGACAACACACACACACACACACACACACACACTCTGAGGAGAAGAAGAGGAAGCATCAGTGAAGCGTTAGTCAGTTGACACAATTAATGTTTACATTACAGACATTACATTTTAGCTGACGCTTTTATCCAAAGCGACTTACAATAAGTGCGCTCGACCAACTTCTACAAACTTGAAGAAAACAGAATCATAAAGTACATCAGGTTTCATAGAGCAAAACATTTGAAGTGCTACTCAACTGGCTTAGATAAGCCAGCCCTTTATTAGTATATAAGTGCTCTGTTAGTAGTTCTATCGCTCGAAGTGGAGTCGAAAGAGAAGAGTTTTCAGTCTGCGCCGGAAGGTGTGTAAGCTTTCTGCTGTCCTGATGTCAATGGGGAGCTCATTCCACCATCTTGGAGCCAGGATAGCAAACCCACGTGGTTTCTGCTGATGGGAACTTGGGTCCCCCTCGCAGCGAGGGTGCAGCGAGTCGTTTGGCTGATGCAGAGCGGAGTGCACGTGCTGGGGTGTACGGTTTAACCATGTCCTGGATGTAGGAAGGGCCAGATCCATTCGCAGCATGGTACGCAGTACCAGTGTCTTGAAGTGGATTCTAGCAGTTACCGGAAGCCAGCGGAGGGAGCGGAGGAGCGGCGTGGGTGTGGGAACATTTAGGAAGGTTGAAGACCAGACGAGCCGCTGCATTCTGGGTGAGCTGCAGAGGTCGGATGGCACATGCAGGTAGACCAGCCAGGAGGGAGTTTGCAGTAGTCTAGGCGTGAGGTGACGAGAGCCTGGACCAGAACCTGCGTGGCTTTCTGGGTCAGCTGGGGACGCATCCTCCTGATGTTGTAAAGCGTGCATCTGCAGCCAGCGGGTTGTTGTAGCAGCGATGTTGGCAGTGAAGGACAGGTTGTTATCTAGGGTCCACACCCAGATTCCTTGCAGTCTGAGTCGGGGAAACAACAGAGGGGCCCGATGTTGATTGTTAGGTCAAGAGTGGGACAATCTTTCCAAGAAGGAAAAGCAGTTCAGTCTTGTCAAGGTTGAGCTTGAGGTGATGAGCAGACATCCACTGAGGAGATGTCAGCCAGACAAGCAGAGATGCGTGCGACGACCTGGGTCTCTGAGCGGGGAAAGGACAGAATTAATTGGGTGTCGTCAGCGTAGCAGTGGTATGAAAAACCAGGCGGGCTAATGACAGATCCGAGCGAGTTGTGTACAAGGAGAAGAGGAGGGAACCAAGAACAGAGCCCTGAGGGACCCCTGTAGTTAATTGACAAGGGTTGGACTCCGACCCTCTCCAAGTAACCCTGTAGGTGCGGTCTTTGAGGTATGATGAGGAGGGAAAGTGCAGAGCCTGAAACTCCAAGTTCTTGGAGAGTGCGAAGGAGGATCTGATGGTTCACCGTGTCGAATGCAGCAGACAGGTCCAAAAGGATGATGACAGAGGAGAGGGAGGCTGCTTTAGCAGTGTGCAGTTCCTCAGTGACAGCAATGAGGGCAGTTTCTGTGGAGTGACCTGCCTTGAAACCAGACTGGTGCGGATCCAGAAGGTTGTTCTGATGGAGATCGCAGGAGAGTTGTTTAAAGACAGCGCGTTCAAGTGTTTTAGACAGGAACGGGAGGAGAGAGACAGGCCTGTAGTTTATAACATCAGACGGGTTGAGAGTGGGTTTTTTAGGAGAGGGTTTACTCTTGCCTCCTTGAGACTGTTTGGAAAGTGACCAGAAGTTAGAGAAGTGTTGATGAAATGGGTGAGAAACGGTAGAATATCAGGAGCGATAGTCTGAAGGAGGGTTGAAGGGATAGGGTCCAGAGGACAGGTGGTAGGGGGGGCAGAGGTAATGAGGGTAAGAACCTCACTTGGAGAGAGAGGGGAAAAGGAGGTTAGTGTGCGGGTGGAAGGAAGTGGTTAACAAAGTCGCTTGACAGAAGGGAGGAGGGGAAGGGGCTTTGGGGGGGTCCAGGAGGGAGGAGAAGATGGAAAATAGTTGTTTGGGATTGGAATAGGAAGATTAGATCTTATCTTGAAAGAAAGTGCTTTTTGCCTGAGAGATCGAAGCAGAGAAAGAGGAGAGGAGAGCCTGATAGGTTAGGAGGTCGTCACGGTGTTTGGATTTCCACCGTTTCCGCTCTGCTGCCCGAAGGACGGTTCTATTAGCACGCAGTGCGTCATTTAGCCAGGGAGCAGGAGGGGACTGACGAGCCTGCCGAGATGTGAGAAGACAGAGAGAGTCCAGAGAGGATGAGAGAGTAGAGAGGAGAGTTTCTGCAGCAGAGTTTGGAGGCAGGAGTTGGAACGAGTCAGAGGAAGGGAGGGCTGAGAGCACCGATGAGGCAAAGGTAGAGGGGGAGAGGGAACGGAGGTTACGGCGGACAGGTGCAGGATGAGAAGAGATTAGTTCGTTATGTTTGGAAAGGGGTAGAGAGAATGAAATGAAGAAGTGATCGGAGGTGTGGAGCGGGTTACAGAGAGGTTAGAAGTAGTGCAGTTCCTTGAGAATATGATATCAAGGACATTGCCAGCTTTATGAGTTGGTGGGGATGGAGACAGTGAGAAAGCAAAGGCGGTTAACAGAGATGTTAGTTCGTCTATCCTCCCCGTCTGGAGGTTGAAGTCTCCGAGAAGTAAAGCGGGAGGGCCAGTTTCAGGGATGTGTGAGAGGAGATGATCTAACTCCTCCAAGAAGTCCCCCAAGGCGCCTGGTGGACGGTAGAGAACAACAATGGTTAGTTGTATAGGATGGGTTACTGTGACGGCATGGAATTCAACGGTGGACGGAGTGAAGTTAGGTAGCTCGAAGAGGGCAAAGCTCCATGTGGAGAGAGCAGGAGACCAGTGCCACCTCCTCTGCCAGTGGGTCTGGGTGTATGGGAGAAGGAATATGCTGTGGAGAGAGCTGCTGGGGTGGATGTGTTGAATGGAGTAATCCAGGTCTCAGTGAGAGCAAGGAAATCCAGGGACTGCAGGGAGGCGTTAGCCAGAGATGAAGTCGGCCTTAGGAACAGCTGACTGGCAGTTCCACAGGCCGCCTGAAACTAGATGTTGGATGTCAGTGGAGCACGTGGGATAGACGACAGCCGGTTATATCGATTACGAGATACATGGGGCCAGTGATAATTGCGAGAAGACACATGAACAGAATGGAGAAAATACACATGATTATAGCATGAGAGGCTAAACAACCAAATAAAATAAAACACCAGCGATACTTAGCTCAATCAAGTAGGATTGCCTCCTCTTTGCCACCCTCGTGACTCAGCAGGACTCTATTGTCTTTGTCAGTCTTACTCCAGCAGGGACTCTATTGTCCTTGTCAGTCTTACTCCAGCAGGACTCTATTGTCTTTATCAGTCTTACTCCCGCAGGACTCTATTGTCTTTATCAGTCTTACTCCAGCAGGACTCTATTGTCTTTATCAGTCTTACTCCCGCAGGACTCTATTGTCTTTGTCAGTCTTACTCCAGCAGGGACTCTATTGTCTTTGTCAGTCTTACTCCAGCAGGACTCTATTGTCTTTGTCAGTCTTACTCAGCAGGACTCTATTGTCTTTATCAGTCTTACTCAGCAGGACTCTATTGTCCTTTGTCAGTCTACTCCAGCAGGACTCTATTGTCTTTATCAGTCTTACTCCAGCAGGACTCTATTGTCTTTGTCAGTCTTACTCCAGCAGGACTCTATTGTCTTTGTCAGTCTTACTCCAGCAGGACTCTATTGTCTTTGTCAGTCTTACTCCAGCAGGACTCTTTGTCTTTGTCAGTCTTACTCCAGCAGGACTCTATTGTCTTTGTCAGTCTTACTCCAGCAGGGACTCTATTGTCTTTATCAGTCTTACTCCAGCAGGACTCTATTGTCTTTATCAGTCTTACTCCAGCAGGACTCTATTGTCTTTATCAGTCTTACTCCAGCAGGACTCTTTTGTCTTTGTCAGTCTTACTCCAGCAGACTCTATTGTCTTTGTCAGTCTTACTCCAGCGGACTCTAATGTCTTTGCCAGTCTTACTCCAGCGGACTCTTTGTCTTTGCCAGTCTTCGTCTGACGCTTCAAGGAAAGTGCTACCTAAAATGGACACCTGATTGCTGAGTTCTCACAGATGTGGGGCCACGTCCCTTTAATTAGTTAACTCTCTGCAGCTGGTGGCCCTCAAAAGGAAATCTAGACTGGCTCCCTCCTGAGTTGCTATTGTGTCTTTTCAGTGGCCCAATGGTTTTACAATTACATTAAATAATACCTTAATACAGTTACACCTACTCAATAAAGCTCTTAGTATTCTACAAATGTTTAAATCAAAGTTAACCCTAGCAGTCAGTTAGCTCAGTTTTAAGGTTTCAGTCTTAAATTACCTGTCCAAGTTTCTGCCTGACAGACACTGTAGCGGTTTGAGATTTAAAATCACAATTTCAGTCAGATCAACTACAGAGCATTGATACAGAGTACACACTCTTCCTTTCAGACTCAAGGGAGGAGATGTTTTCTTTATTTCTAGATGCAGCAAAAGTAATCTCAGTATGGTATGAAGTATTATATACAGGATGAGTATATAGTTATTTTAGTATGCTACACAGAGAAGGATCCTCCAGAGACTCAAACTTATTCAACAAATAAACAAATAATGTATTTAAGAAAGCACAGGCGGAAAAGTCACCGCAGATTGTACGTTAAAGTAAAAAATATTGGCATCAAAATATATCTGATGAATCAAAAGTAAAAGTATTCATTATGCGTTGTTGGGAGGTGTGTGGTGCAGTGGTGGTGCGTTGGTGTTGGGATCAGGGGTCACAGGCACAGTTCAAACCCCGCTGCAGTCAGCATGTGATTGTGTCCCTGAGACGCTTCACCCCAAACGGCTCCTGTGGGGATTGCCCACAGTGTTGAGTATGGAAGTCTCTTTGGATAAAAGCATCTAATAAGTGACATGTCATGTAATGCGTGATGGCCCTTTTCAGAATCATAAATAAATGCATGGATTAGGATTCTATGCATTAATGAGCTCTTCAAAGCTGGTAAAGGTGCTCATTTTAATTATTTAATATATTTATATAATTACAGGATATCTTAACCTATAATTATATGCCAATGTTTATTTATGAGTTGTACTAGCCAAATAAATGAAGTGGAGTAAAAAGTACAATATTGGCATCTTAAAGGTAGTGGTGTAGAAGTTTCAAGTGGCATTACATGGAAATACTAAGGTACAAATAACTCAATATTGTACATTAGTACAGTTCATGTACTTTATTAGATTCCAAAAGACAAAACAGGTGCATTGTACATGATTGTCAACATGTCTGGGACATAAAGAGCAGGACCTCACAGTAACACAAATGACCAACGCAGATTTAACTTGAATGCCGATTATTCCACGTGTCGTTAGGCTTTAGTAACCAGCGATGGCAAAAGTAAACACATCCTTTACTCGAGTAGAAGTACAGATACTAGTGTTTTAAAATAATCTGGTGAAAGTAGAAGTACTGACTGATTTCTTTACTCAAGTCAAAGTAAAGAGGCTTTGAAGTGTACTTCAGTAAAAAGTACCCATAACTAGCAGCTGCTTTAAAGAGTACCTGACCTCCCTTTATATCAATAGAACAATAATGTCATTGTTAGCTAATGAATGTTTCCATGCTGAACAACGGCAACATGACAACGTTTCCATTGGTCCCTCTTCTTTAGAGAAGACCAGGAAGTGATGGATACACGGATCGTGTTCCAACCAATAGGCACGCAATGACTCTAAAGAACAATGACCACGCACCAACACACATTCAGACTAAAGGAACCAGCTGTTTGGAAATGAGAGAAGTAGAAAGTACAGGTATTTGAGTTCAACATGTAAGAAGTAGAAAGTACAGGTATTTGAGTTCAACATGTAAGAAGTAGAAAGTACAGGTATTTGGGTTCAACATGTAAGAAGTAGAAAGTACAGGTATTTGAGTTCAACATGTAAGAAGTAGAAAGTACAGGTATTTGAGTTCAACATGTAAGAAGTAGAAAGTACAGGTATTTGGGTTCAATATAAGAAGTAGAAAGTACAGGTATTTGTTCAATATGTAAGAAGTAGAAAGTACAGGTATTTGAGTTCAACGTGAGAAGTAGAAAGTACAGGTGTTTGTGTTCAACATGTGAGAAGTAGAAAGGACAGGTATTGGGTTCAACATGTAAGAAGTAGAAAGTACAGGTATTTGAGTTCAACGTGAGAAGTAGAAAGTACAGGTATTTGAGTTCAACGTGAGAAGTTAGAAAGTACAGGTATTTGAGTCAACATGTAAGAAGTAGAAAGTACAGGTATTTGGGTTCAACATGTAAGAAGTAGAAAATACAGGTATTTGAGTTCAACATGTAAGAAGTAGAAAGTACAGGTATTTGAGTTCAACAGTAAGAAGTAGAAAGTACAGGTTTTTGAGTTCAACATGTAAGAAGTAGAAAGTACAGGTATTTGTGTTCAACATGTAAGAAGTAGAAAGTACAGGTATTTGAGTTCAACATGTAAGAAGTGGAAAGTACAGGTATTTGTGTTCAATATGTAAGAATAGAAAGTACAGGTATTTGAGTTCAACGTGAGAAGTAGAAAGTACAGGTGTTTGTGTTCAACATGTGAGAAGTAGAAAGGACAGGTATTTGGGTTCAACATGTAAGAAGTAGAAAGTACAGGTATTTGAGTTCAACGTGAGAAGTAGAAAGTACAGGTATTGAGTTCAACATGCAAGAAGTAGAAAGTACAGGTATTTGAGTTCAACGTGAGAAGTAGAAAGTACAGGTATTTGAGTTCAACGTGAGAAGTAGAAAGTACAGGTGTTTGTGTTCAACATGTGAGAAGTAGAAAGTACAGGTATTGGGTTCAACATGTAAGAAGTAGAAAACAGGTATTTGAGTTCAACATGTAAGAAGTAGAAAGTACAGGTATTTGAGTTCAACATGTAAGAAGTAGAAAGTACAGGTTTTTGAGTTCAACATGTAAGAAGTAGAAAGTACAGGTATTTGTGTTCAACATGTAAGAAGTAGAAAGTACAGGTATTTGAGTTCAACATGTAAGAAGTGGAAAGTACAGGTATTTGTGTTCAACATGTAAGAAGTAGAAAGTACAGGTATTTGAGTTCAACATGTAAGTAGAAAGTACAGGTATTTGAGTTCAACATGTAAGAAGTGGAAAGTACAGGTATTTGTGTTCAACATGTAAGAAGTAGAAAGTACAGGTATTTGTGTTCAACATGTAAGAAGTAGAAAGACAGGTATTTGTGTTCAACATGTAAGAAGTAGAAAGTACAGGTATTGTGTTCAACATGTAAGAAGTAGAAAGTACAGGTATTTGTTCAATGTAAGAAGTAGAAAGTAGGTATTTGTGTTCAACATGTAAGAAGTAGAAAGTACAGGTGTTTGTGTTCAAATGTGAGAAGTAGAAAGTACAGGTATTTAGTTCAACATGTAAGAAGTAGAAACTACAGGTATTTGAGTTCAACATGTAAGAATTAGAAAGTACAGGTATTTGTGTTCAACGTGAGAAGTAGAAAGTACAGGTGTTTGTGTTCAACATGTAAGAAGTAGAAAGTGCAGGTATTTGAGTTCAACATGTAAGAAGTAGAAATACAGGTATTTGAGTTCAACATATAAGAAGTAGAAAGTACAGGTGTTTGTGTTCAACATGTAAGAAGTAGAAAGTGCAGGTATTTGGGTTCAACATGTAAGAAGTAGAAAGTACAGGTATTTGTGTTCAACATGTGAGAAGTAGAAAGTACAGGTATTAGAGTTCAACATGTAAGAAGTAGAAAGTACAGGTATTTGAGTTCAACATGTAAGAAGTAGAAAGTACAGGTATTTGTGTTCAACGTGTAGAAGTAGAAAGTACAGGTATAGTGTTCAACATGTAAGAGTAGACAGTACAGGTATTTGTGTTCAAAATGTAAGAAGCAGAAAGTACAGGTATTTGAGTTCAACATGTAAGAAGTAGAAAGTACAGGTATTTGTTTCAACGTGTAAGATAGAAAGTACAGGTATTTGAGTTCAACGTGAGAAGTAGAAAGTACAGGTGTTTGTGTTCAACATGTGAGAAGTAGAAAGGACAGGTATTTGGGTTCAACATGTAAGAAGTAGAAAGTACAGGTATTTGAGTTCAACATGTAAGAAGTAGAAAGTACAGGTATTTGAGTTCAACGTGAGAAGTAGAAAGTACAGGTATTTGAGTTCAACATGTAAGAAGTAGAAAGTACAGGTATTTGGGTTCAACATGTAAGAAGTAGAAAATACAGGTATTTGAGTTCAACATGTAAGAAGTAGAAAGTACAGGTATTTGGGTTCAATATGTAAGAAGTAGAAAGTACAGGTATTTGGTTCAATATGTAAGAAGTAGAAAGTACAGGTATTTGAGTTCAACGTGAGAAGTAGAAAGTACAGGTGTTTGTGTTCAACATGTGAGAAGTAGAAAGGACAGCTATTTGGGTTCAACATGTAAGAAGTAGAAAGTACAGGTATTTGAGTTCAACGTGAGAAGTAGAAAGTACAGGTATTTGAGTTCAACGTAGAAGTAGAAAGTACAGGTATTTGAGTTCAACATGTAAGAAGTAGAAAGTACAGGTATTTGGGTTCAACATGTAAGAAGTAGAAAATACAGGTATTTGAGTTCAACATGTAAGAAGTAGAAAGTACAGGTATTTGAGTTCAACATGTAAGAAGTAGAAAGTACAGGTTTTTGAGTTCAACATGTAAGAAGTAGAAAGTACAGGTATTTGTGTTCAACATGTAAGAAGTAGAAAGTACAGGTATTTGAGTTCAACATGTAAGAAGTGGAAAGTACAGGTATTTGTGTTCAATATGTAAGAAGTAGAAAGTACAGGTATTTGAGTTCAACGTGAGAAGTAGAAAGTACAGGTGTTTGTGTTCAACATGTGAGAAGTAGAAAGGACAGGTATTTGGGTTCAACATGTAAGAAGTAGAAAGTACAGGTATTTGAGTTCAACGTGAGAAGTAGAAAGTAAAGGTATTTGAGTTCAACATGCAAGAAGTAGAAAGTACAGGTATTTGAGTTCAACGTGAGAAGTAGAAAGTACAGGTATTTGAGTTCAACGTGAGAAGTAGAAAGTACAGGTGTTTGTGTTCAACATGTGAGAAGTAGAAAGTACAGGTATTTGGGTTCAACATGTAAGAAGTAGAAAACAGGTATTTGAGTTCAACATGTAAGAAGTAGAAAGTACAGGTATTTGAGTTCAACATGTAAGAAGTAGAAAGTACAGGTTTTTGAGTTCAACATGTAAGAAGTAGAAAGTACAGGTATTTGTGTTCAACATGTAAGAAGTAGAAAGTACAGGTATTTGAGTTCAACATGTAAGAAGTGGAAAGTACAGGTATTTGTGTTCAACATGTAAGAAGTAGAAAGTACAGGTATTTGAGTTCAACATGTAAGTAGAAAGTACAGGTATTTGAGTTCAACATGTAAGAAGTAGAAAGTTCAGGTATTTGTGTTCAACATGTAAGAAGTAGAAAGTACAGGTATTTGTGTTCAACATGTAAGAAGTAGAAAGTACAGGTATTTGTGTTCAAAATGTAGAAGTAGAAAGTACAGGTATTTGTGTTCAACATGTAAGAAGTAGAAAGTACAGGTATTTGTGTTCAACATGTAAGAAGTAGAAAGTACAGGTATTTGTGTTCAACATGTAAGAAGTAGAAAGTACAGGTATTTGTGTTCAACATGTAAGAAGTAGAAAGTAGGTATTTGTGTTCAACATGTAAGAAGTAGAAAGTACAGGTATTGTGTTCAAATGTGAGAAGTAGAAAGTACAGGTATTTGAGTTCAACATGTAAGTAGAAAGTACAGGTATTTGAGTTCAACATGTAAGAAGTAGAAAGTTCAGGTATTTGTGTTCAACATGTAAGAAGTAGAAAGTACAGGTATTTGTGTTCAACATGTAAGAAGTAGAAAGTACAGGTATTTGTGTTCAAAATGTGAGAAGTAGAAAGTACAGGTATTTGTGTTCAACATGTAAGAAGTAGAAAGTACAGGTATTTGTGTTCAACATGTAAGAAGTAGAAAGTACAGGTATTTGTGTTCAACATGTAAGAAGTAGAAAGTACAGGTATTTGTGTTCAACATGTAAGAAGTAGAAAGTAGGTATTTGTGTTCAACATGTAAGAAGTAGAAAGTACAGGTATTTGTGTTCAAATGTGAGAAGTAGAAAGTACAGGTATTTGTGTTCAACATGTAAGAAGTAGAAAGTACAGGTATTTGAGTTCAACATGTAAGAAGTAGAAACTACAGGTATTTGAGTTCAACATGTAAGAATAGAAAGTACAGGTATTTGTGTTCAACGTAGAAGTAGAAAGTACAGGTGTTTGTGTTCAACATGTAAGAAGTAGAAAGTGCAGGTATTTGAGTTCAACATGTAAGAAGTAGAAAGTACAGGTATTTGAGTTCAACATATAAGAAGTAGAAAGTACAGGTGTTTGTGTTCAACATGTAAAGTAGAAAGTGCAGGTATTTGGGTTCAACATGTAAGAAGTAGAAAGTACAGGTATTTGTGTTCAACATGTGAGAAGTAGAAAGTACAGGTATTTGAGTTCAACATGTAAGAAGTAGAAAGTACAGGTGTTTGAGTTCAACATGTAAGAAGTAGAAAGTACAGGTATTTGAGTTCAACATGTAAGAAGTAGAAAGTACAAGTATTTGAGTTCAACATGTAAGAAGTAGAAAGTACAGGTATTTGTGTTCAACGTGTAAGAAGTAGAAAGTACAGGTATTTGAGTTCAACGTGAGAAGTAGAAAGTACAGGTGTTTGTGTTCAACATGTGAGAAGTAGAAAGGACAGGTATTTGGGTTCAACATGTAAGAAGTAGAAAGTACAGGTATTTGAGTTCAACGTAGAAGTAGAAAGTACAGGTATTTGAGTTCAACGTGAAAGTAGAAAGTACAGGTATTTGAGTTCAACATGTAAGAAGTAGAAAGTACAGGTATTTGGGTTCAACATGTAAGAAGTAGAAAATATAGGTATTTGAGTTCAACATGTAAGAAGTAGAAAGTACAGGTATTTGAGTTCAACATGTAAGAAGTAGAAAGTACAGGTTTTTTAGTTCAACATGTAAGAAGTAGAAAGTACAGGTATTTGGTGTTCAACATGTAAGAAGTAGAAGTACAGGTATTTGAGTTCAACATGTAAGAAGTGGAAAGTACAGGTATTTGTGTTCAAGTAAGAAGTAGAAGTACAGGTATTTTCAACGTGAGAAGTAGAAATCAGGTGTTTGTGTTCAACATGTGAGAAGTAGAAAGGACAGGTATTGGGTTCAACATGTAAGAAGTAGAAAGTACAGGTATTTGAGTTCAACGTGAGAAGTAGAAAGTACAGGTATTTGAGTTCAACGTGAGAAGTAGAAAGTACAGGTTTGTGTTCAACATGTGAGAAGTAGAAAGTACAGGTATTTGGGTTCAACATGTAAGAAGTAGAAAATACAGGTATTTAGTTCAACATGTAAGAAGTAGAAAGTACAGGTATTTGAGTTCAACATGTAAGAAGTAGAAAGTACAGGTTTTGAGTTCAACATGTAAGAAGTGGAAAGTACAGGTATTTGTGTTCAACATGTAAGAAGTAGAAAATACAGGTATTTGAGTTCAACATGTATAGAAAGTACAGGTATTTGAGTTCAACATGTAAGAAGTAGAAAGTTCAGGTATTGTGTTCAACATGTAAGAAGTAGAAAGTACAGGTATTTGTGTTCAACATGTAAGATAGAAAGTACAGGTATTTGTGTTCAAAATGTGAGAAGTAGAAAGTACAGGTATTTGTGTTCAACATGTAAGAAGTAGAAAGTACAGGTATTTGTGTTCAACATGTAAGAAGTAGAAATGACAGGTATTTGTGTTCAACATGTAAGAAGTAGAACGTTCAGGTATTTGTGTTCAACATGTAAGAAGTAGAAAGTACAGGTATTTGTGTTCAACATGTAAGAAGTAGAAAGTAGGTATTTGTGTTCAACATGTAAGAAGTAGAAAGTACAGGTATTTGTGTTCAAAATGTAAGAAGTAGAAAGTACAGGTATTTGTGTTCAACATGTAAGAAGTAGAAAGTTGGTATTTGTGTTCAAAATGTGAGAAGTAGAAAGTACTGGTATTTGTGTTCAAAATGTAAAAGTAGAAAGTACAGGTATTTGTGTTCAACATGTAAGAAGTAGAAAGTACAGGTATTTGGGTTCAACATGTAAGAAGTAGAAAGTACAGGTATTTGGGTTCAACATGTAAGAAGTAGAAAGTACAGGTATTTGAGTTCAACATGAGAAGTAGAAAGTACAGGTATTTGAGTTCAACATGTAAGAAGTAGAAAGTACAGGTATTTGGGTTCAACATGTAAGAAGTAGAAACTACAGGTATTTGAGTTCAACGTGAGAAGTAGAAAGTACAGGTGTTTGTGTTCAACATGTAAGAAGTAGAAAGTGCAGGTATTTGAGTTCAACATGTAAGAAGTAGAAAGTAAAGGTATTTGAGTTCAACATGTAAGAAGTAGAAAGTACAGGTATTTGTGTTCAACGTGAGAAGTAGACAGTACAGGTGTTTGTGTTCAACATGTAAGAAGTAGAAAGTGCAGGTATTTGGGTTCAACATGTAAGAAGTAGAAAGTACAGGTATTTGGGTTCAACATGTAAGAAGTAGAAAGTACAGGTATTTGAGTTCAACATGTAAGAAGTAGAAAGTACAGGTATTTGAGTTCAACATGTAAGAAGTAGAAAGTACAGGTATTTGTGTTCAACATGTAAGAAGTAGAAAGTACAGGTATTTGAGTTCAACATGTAAGAAGTAGAAAGTACAGGTATTTGAGTTCAACATGTGAGAAGTAGAAAGTACAGGTATTTGTGTTCAACATGTAAGAAGTAAAAGTACAGGTATTTGAGTTCAACATGTAAGAAGTAGAAAGTACAGGTATTTGAGTTCAACATGTAAGAAGTAGAAAGTACAGGTATTTGTGTTCAACATGTAAGAAGTAGAAAGTACAGGTATTTGTGTTCAACGTGTAAGAAGTAGGAAGTACAGGTATTTGAGTTCAACATGTGAGAAGTAGAAAGTACAGGTATTTGTGTTCAACATGTAAGAAGTAGAAAGTACAGGTATTTGAGTTCAACATGTAAGAAGTAGAAAGTACAGGTAGTATTGAGTTCAACATGTAAGAAGTAGAAAGTACAGGTATTGGTGTTCAACATGTAAGAAGTAGAAAGTACAGGTATTTGAGTTCAACATGTGAGAAGTAGAAAGTACAGGTATTTGAGTTCAACATGTAAGAAGTAGAAAGTACAGGTATTTGAGTTCAACATGTAAGAAGTAGAAAGTCGTCAGAAAAATAAGTAGTGGAGTAAAGTACTGATACCAGAAACATGTACTTAAGTACAGTAACGAAGTATTTGTACTCCACTACTTCCCACCTCTGTTAGAAACTAACACTTTCCAGCTTTCTCACAGAGGATTCAGCAGAAACCTATTTCCCTCTAAATCTTCTCGACCTTGTCCAGAGGTCAGGGATTGCATTCTGTCCAGGTGAGAGTGAAGGCCGCTGTCACACTAAAATCCCAAATTGGAGATACAAGTGAAGCGTGGATGACTCTGGCATGGGATCTGTGTGTATTCGTGTTGACTCACCTTCATCTCCTGTCTCTCCCTCTCCCTCTCTGTATCTATGGTGGCCCTGAAAGGTCAAACTTTGCCAGACGTTAGCGCCTCGCTGGCTGGCTGAAGCCTAATCAAGCGTGCCAGACTATTTCCCCAAACTGAGACTCACCAAGGCTCAACATAAAGCCATTTCCTGGTGTTGACCACTTCGTCATTTGTTACACAGACGTCTCCTCTCCTTCAGCGCGAGAGTTTGTTTAGTTGTGTCTGCTAGCTAAATAGCAAAGGAGGGAGAAAATAGGAAAGAGGAGAGGCTAGGAAAGAAAGATGGAGAGACAGGAAGGGAGATCACTTTCTCAGGAAGTCCTTGTGACTATCACAGCCCCAGCTGCATTTTCAGAAATGTATGACCTTCTTTTGGTAAAGTGTTTTGAGAAACTGTTATATAAGAATTCAGGAAATAACTTTTTTTTACGAGCCGACCCATAGTCTGTGCTGCTTTTTTTTTTGACGTACCAACAAGCTGCATAAACCAGGTGTTTTTATTTAAGGTATTGCTCTAGAAATGGTTCAGTTGTTTCGTTTATCTCCTGAGACCCAGAAAGAAAAAGGTTTCAAATGTCCTTTTTTTTTATCACACAAGTCTTTAGGGTGGTATAAACATAATGACTGACAAAAACTAAAAATATGTATTTTAGTTTTATTGTGTGTCCTTTGTAGAGGACATCGGGTGTTAGTTATGCGAAGTATAGTATACAAACAACATTAACATACAAGTACATTTAGACAACATTAGAGCACAACAACTCAATGCAACAAATACTGAGCCCTCATTTACTCCATCCTTTTTTTAAATCTGTCACTTGAGGCACTTGATGTATGTTTTCCCCGTGCGTCCGTCTGCCATGAACCCTACAGAAACCTACGTGTTAGTTTTGGCCCATAGTGGACTCCATTTTGTGTTTGTAAAATGGAGGAAATAAAAAGTTAGCAAATCCCATTCATAAAAACATTTAGTTTTTATGTCAAAATAATATTACACTGCTCTGAAAACTCACTACACTAACTCCTAGATGTTTCCTTACTATAAGTAATTAAAATATTGAACTCTCAACACTGGTAATTACAAAATTACAAACTTACCATTTTCTCTTTCTATAAATAGTGCTTGTGTTGATGGACGCCATTTTGAAATACAATGGAATTATCTTTTTCAAAGCCACACCCCCCACATATGTCACATGTCTGAAAGGCCCAGGATGTCCTCTGTGGAGTGCAGTTGGACTGAATGCTGTGGCATAACCTCAACGTCATGGACCAAAACCCACGTGCTCCACAGAGGACAAACATGAATGGGTGGGATATAGATACGCACTTTTGGGGAGTCTTGTTCAATAGTCAAAGAAGACTATTTGTTTGAACTGAAATGTGATAATTATTTTGACTCAATAAAGTGTCTCAATTTTAATCAATTTGTGTATTTATGTGCGTAAAACTGCAGTAATTAGTACAAATGACATCTAGCTTTACATGTCTCACTTCTGGCGGATCTGACTTTCTTAATATTGCAGAGTTTGTGGTAATTCTTCTCAACGAGGGTTATCGTCCCCTTGCTCTCATTTACCTCCCGTTGTAGATGTCTTTAAATGAAATGAATGAGTGTTGGGATGGATATAAAGAAGGAGGGATAGATTGGACGGAGATAAAATAATATGAAAAAGACGACAGAGACAGGATCATCTGACAGATCAGGGTTGCCAAGTGTCGCCACACCAACCCCCAAAAAAAGATAAAGGGGCGGTGAGGGAGAGAGAAAATGAAGGTAAGGCGGGCGGCAGGGACATAAAATGGGATTTCATGTTTGAAAAAAAAGAGAGAGAAACGAGTGAGCAAGTGGTGCGTGGAGATGGGTTGAAACAGGGGGAGGGATAAAGAGAGGAGAGTAAACGAGGGAGGGGAAGGATGGAGTGTGGCAGAAAGAGACTCAGTCCATCATGCTG
Source organism: Chaenocephalus aceratus (assembly GCA_023974075.1). NCBI lineage: Eukaryota > Metazoa > Chordata > Actinopteri > Perciformes > Channichthyidae > Chaenocephalus > Chaenocephalus aceratus. The sequence continues at coordinate 59,027 of JAMFTG010001580.1, forward strand.
TGAAAAGAGGAAGGACAACGTTTAAGCAGGATTTATCGGCCGTGTCTATTCACTGGAATAAGGCTTGCGATATAGATCATTATGGAGGACACATACCTGAGAGGGGTCGCTCACTTTCTCTCAGAGGACCCCACCTCTAAAGCCTGGACCTGTGGTGGGGGGGGGGGGGGCATTGATGGATTGACTTGTTGATGTCTTTTAAACATAACTATGTGTCCCCGGTGTGTCAGGGGACTCACAAAGTGTCAGAAAACAAAACCATATCTCTTTTCCTCCGTACCCAAATCTCTAAAAACGAAGGAACAACGGAGCTGATCCAGATTTGCGTCCGATGTGACGTAATATCGGAAATGTGGACCACGGCCCAATCAGAAACGTTGCTATCAGAAACAAAGCCCGACTGTTTAGGACGTAATATGGTCTTTGTGTACATTAGCAAACATCGCTAACACTCAGAGCTAACCCGTACTGGAGAGAGTACGCGGAAAGAAGCGGGAAATAAAAGAAAGTATGGAAGTAGCCACACAAAACAAACAAAACATGGAGTGAATGTCCATAATGTCTTAAATGTGTAACATCAGCTGAAAGAACCAGTCTGTATAATATATTAAATACTGTTTAATATGTATTCAAGCCATTTGGAGATTATACAAAACACCGACAGGATTTGGTCAATAAATGAATAATTACAACAAAGTAGAATACTATTAAATATACAGCATTTCCTTTAAAAAGAAAAGTCTCAGCAGATTTCAGAGGTAACTTTAAGGCCAATGAACCGTTAAGAATTCAAGGAATCCCTAAGTGTGCCAAACTTCTGCAAATGCCTCAGGTACGCAGGGTAGGAACCAGCACACGTTGTTGGCCTTCATCAATGCACCCAGTCATTATTGAAAAGCCTTTCTGCACATATTTAAATCCACCATGCAACATTTATGCCGTGTTTCCAGTTGTCATGCAGACCAGAAGATCATAATTCGTCCGATAGTATCTCTGGGAATGTGTGTCCTCAAGTCTCACAGTTATTTAAAGACGCTTTCATGTTGCAGGACAGACGATGTGTGTGCTTCTGAACAGACGCTTTCTTGTGTCCGAGTAAGTGAAAAATCTCATTATCGCTCACCGTAATGCGGCGTAGGATTGACCTTATTCCCAGGGTGGCTTTCAAAACTGCATCACGAGATGGTAAACTCACACGACATGGAGGACATGCACACGCTATGTGGAACATAGATGATGGAATTAAGCCAATCAGAACGAAAGCTATATTTAAGTTGGAGTCAGGAGTTATTTCTAAAATATGGTTCTTGCATCAAAACATCTCTTAAGTTGTTTACGAATAAGATGAACCTTCTGTTGTCTTCGGGTCAAATCTGACCGATTTACTACTTTCATCAATCATAACTTTTTTGTTTTAGATTCGATTGCATTCAGGCTTCATGATATCCTTCACAGGAGACATTTGAACATATACAATTGCTGATCAACACTTTCATTGGATTTTGGAGGATTTAGTCAACTTTGTAACACCATGGTGTTCCCGGTCTGACTGCCATAAAGAAAAGAAATTAGTAACCATCCGGATCAGATAACAGACACACACACACACACACACACACACACACACACACACACATACTCTAGATGTGTCCCCCCCCTTATGTGGAGTAGCATGAAGCTGCAGCGTCAGAGACAGCACTTGTAGAACCGCACACACAGGTCCCCCGCGTCACGGCGGCACGTAACGGAGCACGTTCACATGAATGTGACGTCAACGCAGAGAATGTGAGTAATGTGAAGTGCTTTTACAGTTTTATTTGTTTAACATTAATAACAATTCCGGTGTCTTGAAATGAAGTGTGATTAGCTAACATTAACTATGCTAGTAGTTAAGGCAATACAAACACACATCTGTTTGCTTATGATAGCTTCTAACCGTATTAAAGTCTCTAAAAACAACTATTCGTTAGCTATAGCTTTCGGCAAAAGCATTAGCTTCGTTAGCATTTTTGATCCTTTGTTTAATGAAACTAGCGTGATTTTGGCAAGCCCAACTAGGGTGTCATAGTTGAGTAATTGAATCACTAATTACAGTAAGAGTGTGAGTAATGTGAATCATGTTTTTTTTAAAGTTAACAACTATGCTGTTGTATTGAACAGCCATACGAGCAACAAGTGCTAAATGTAATCTGTTAGCCTATGATGACTCGCTGCAAAACCAACTGTTAACCATTTTGTTTATTTGTGTAATGAAACTGTATGTTATGGTTATGTTATTTGACAGAGGCTTTATATCCAAGTGACTCACAAAAAACATAAAATAACCATAATTAACATTAGAATTTCAATACAAATAGTTACATAGTCAAGTTACATTACTTATTACAATTTAACAGGTAATTACTCATCTGTAACCTACTACATTTAAAAAAGTAAACTTCCCAACCCTAATGATTAATTATAGTCAGCTAATTAATTAAACTTCAACGGATGACAAAAGCATGTCAATATGTCCACTACATTAAATCAGCAGTAGCCTAGTTCTGTCTTCAGTGTAAATGCTTCTTTAATAGTCATTGTATTACAATTTGAATTCATTGTAAATAATCTTTACTGTGCTGACTGCCTGTTTACCGTTATCAGACAGTGGCATCATTTTGACATGTTGTGTAATATTGCATGAGGTGTTTTAGTCAGTTATTGTTGAGATTATTAATGCATATCAATTGTGCACCAATGCCTTAGCCTATGCATACTTTAGATGACGTCTTGTTCTTATTGTTTCAAAGGCATGGCCAAAGGTTTGCCTTCTGGACTCTGGAGGCCAGAA